>PVJN01030847.1:0-25314 GCA_004026805.1 Lasiurus borealis | reverse complement strand
GAGACTAATATGCCTGTGTTTGATTAAATAATAGTTTATTTAACATTCAGTGTGGCCCAAAATTGGCCCAAAGTCAGAAAACATTTTAGCCAGAAAACAAACTGACAGCACCCTCTGAGGTACCTCTCGGGCGCTGTGGTTTGACAATGTCCGTTTTCATTCTGTTATTGCCCATTCATTACCTTCGTATGTCAGGCCGGAGGTAATCTGCAGCAAAGCCTTAGAATCTGTTCTTTAACTTTCCAAAAAGGAACCAAGTTAGGAGAGCAATACCAACTTAGTGTAAGTCTTAGAAAGCGCCGTGTCTTGTTCTGTTATGAAAATGTAAACATCTGGATTCCTCGGAGTTGTGTGTTTTAACGTGGACCGGCCCTCGCGGGATGTAGCTGTGTGTGACACAGAGGAGAGAGACTCACGTGGTCCTGTTACGACTTGCAGGCACCTTTTCTTGATTACATGATAGGGGCGCATAACTACTTCCTTCCCCGATGGTGGACAGCTGTGTGCTGCTCGGCCTGGGGATGAAATGCAAGAATGTCCTTCTTTTGAAGAACATTCCTCCCTCTTGCCTTGAGCCTCTCTCTCTCCTTTTATCTCCTGCTTCTCAGGCACAGATTAGCCCTGCACCCATGAGCAGCGGGGCAATACCTTAGATTTTTCCCCCGGAACCAACTTTTGTTGCCTTTTATTTGACGTAAACGTTTCAGACAGCCTCCTCACAGAATCAGAGGGGATGGGTGCGTTTTAACAAACGGACTTCCCGCATCGTGGTCCGTGCCCGAGCTATCATTTGCTCTCCGTGGCGCACAGAGGTCGGAGCTTGGAAAATAAAGGGCAGTTTACTCTGCAGCAATTATGAGAAGACAACGACGCTGGAGGGTCATTAATCATTGAAACATTCAAATAAAACGAACTGTTTCTTTTTAGATCTAAAGTGCAGCCCATAACACGATTGAACTAGCATTAATGGGAGAAGGGGATGAAAAGACGGGAAACAGCTGTTGGCCTCTCTGCGCGTGTGCCACGGGCTCTAATCAGAGGGAGATACTGTATACAGTCGGGGCCGGCATTCCTCGGCATTCCTCCCTCTCTACCGTCTTGAGCTTTCTCAGTTTAAAGGAAGTTCGGGTGGATGTTCTTACATGTCATAACATTGCGTTTCTGGACATTCAGCAGAAGGGACCAGCGGTTGGAAGGTTTAATTTTACAGCTGCTGTCGAGTGGTGTTTAAAACTTGCTTGTTAGCTACGGAGTGCTAATAATAAAGTAAACAGGGTACAAAATGTCCCCCATGGCTAGTGAGGAAAATCTATGCTCTTTCAATATAACGTTTTTGTTATTAAAATAAACTTCCATTCTAACGGTGATTTATTTTTTAATATAGTTTTATTTCAGAGAGGATGGGAGAAGGAGAGGGAGAAATAGAAGCATCGGTGATGAAAGAGAATCATTGATCGGTTGCCTCCTGTATGCCTCACACTGGGGCAGGGGGAAGGGGGGGTACTCGAGGGAGGTAAGCCAACAATCCGGGCATGTGCCCTGACCAGGAATCAAACCGCAGTGCTCAACCACTGAGCCACTTGGGCCGGGCTTCAGTGAATTACTTTAAAAACTAACTTTGTTAAGACCTTTAGAACATGACCCAGTTCACCAAATCTGTTCTAGAAGTTGGTACGGAAAATAACTTACAAGCCAATTAGAAGCTAATGACCCGATTATGTCTTCACTCTATACGACAAGCCTAGAAAGTGATAGGCATTTGACTAACACATATCTGTTCAGTGAGTGAAATTAGTATTAGTTCATCCTTATCCCTTCGATTTTATGAAGACAAGTCCTGTTAGGTTGGGTCAGTCATTGTGTACGTATTTGGATGGTGTTTTAATAATTGCAGGAGATGATCTTGGAGTGGTTGTTGTTTTGTTTTTTATTTTTTTTGTCAAAATCAGTTTTTCTTGGAACTACCTGTGTATAATGCCTGGAACCTGAGTAGTCTGGATACTATAAATGGACAAAATAAAGAAATGATAAGGAAGGAGAGGATGGAAGAATGGAGAGGGGAAAGGTGAATCAATAAGGTTGCTCTAGGTCTAGGTCATCTAGAAAAAGAAGGAAGTAATCTGGAAATACTAAAGCTGGAAGAGACCAAGGAGAGCAGTTGTTATTTACACTCTTCTGTCCCTTAATATAAATGCATAAAGAGGGAGAGAGGAAACTCATTTTAGTGAACACCCATTAGGTGACTGGCACAGTGCAAGACTGTATACCTATATGATAGTCATGACCTTTCAAATAATTAGCCACTTGCTATTTTTCTTGCTGAAGCAGAACTTAGAAAGTAGTTTTCTTAGAGCACGCCTCAGTTCTTTGTTTATACGGATTCCCTGATCTCTGGTGAGCATCGGTGATGTCTTTTATGACTCTGTGTCCATACCATCCAGCATGACATTGAACACAGGGCAGATACTCAATGAATAGTATTAAATATGAATGCCTGAGCATTCATCCAATTGTCACATTTAGTGTGCCCTGGCCTTGATGCTTATGCAATCCTATGCCTGTAAGATGTCTTGGTGTTAGATTTGCATGCTTTTAGCAGAAAGTGAGCCTTGAACTGTTTCATTTTTTTTTTTAGATTCTTGTACCTCTTTTAGATGAAGTTGGCTTGCTTTCATTTAGATGTGGGTAAAATATGCCAGATTTTAGTAATTTTGCCTTAATACTCTCATGAAGTACATAAAATTGACTTGCTAAATATTAAGATGCTTTCAATTTATAGGGGGAAGTGGAATCCATAGCTTTTCTTTGGCTCAGAATATAAAAAGTAGTCTCGTGTCCTCTGACTCAGCATCACAACCCAGACAAGCTAGAGACATGCCCATTCAAACAAAAGAGTATATACCAACTCCTGAAGGATGTGAAGAGACCAAAAAGTTGAAGGTGATAGTATCTACTATAATATTTAGAACCTAAATATGAGCTCGGGCTAGACATAGAGCTAAAACATTACCATTCCATTTAGATTCCTCATAAGATCTATTTTTTTGTTCAATGTAGTTATTCAGCTTTTCTAGAACATAAGTATATACTTTTTGTCACATTTACTTTTCTGACATATGTACCAATGGGTACAGTTATTGTCCCATTAATACTTTTTGATATTTGACACAGGGTAGTAAATATTTGCATTCAAAAAAAAAAATCTAATGTCCCCTTTGTTGTCATTATAACAACTGAAAAGCCCTGTTGGTCTTGCAAGTAGAGATAAACTTTCAGGAGCGTTCTCATGTGAGCTGGGCACAGGGCTTTTATTGTGAACCTTCCAGACAGATCCTGTATATTCATTGTGAGCTAAGGAAAAGGCATTGATTGCATCTGAAAGAGTTGACTATGGCACCTGTCATGGAAGTATCTTGTTTGTTTTTTGTTTTTGTTTTTTGTGCCAGTAAGGTTTTGCCAAGTTCTCCTAAACAGACTCTTCAGCGGTTTAGTGACTATTATACTTCCTCATAGTGTGACTTTTGTAGAAAAAGGAAAATGTCATGGATCAATTTTGTCAAAACAGTTACATGAGAAGTGTAGATAATGATGAACTCTTTCAAGGATACTTAAACCAAAGAAGATGCTAGATGGATGGCTCAGATGTGATGCTCTACTTACTGAAAGGCCTTTCTTCTGGATAGATCACATGCAGAAGTTTGTGTGCCTAGAGAAGAAATGTGTTGATTTTATTTTTATCTCGTTTTTAATACCTTACTTCTGATAACAGTCCTTAATTTTCTCTTGAGAATCCACACTTCCCTCACTTTTATTTCATCTAATTCAGATGATGCTTAGTTTGCCCCAGATTCAGGGCTCTAGTGTGTGCCTGAGAACCTTGTTCCTCACACTGGGAGTTTATTCGAAATACAGAACTACAGATCCCGGATCAGACTTCCTAGATAAAAATATGCATTTTGACAAGATCACCAGGTAATTTGTAATTCACATTAGAGAAATTGCTATCGACCTAATAAGCCAATCCCGCATTCCATCCTCTATTCCACTGGGCATAATGGGACAGGGACATGACCCAACCTTGGCCAACAAGGCCTTATGTGAGGGCTTTGGATTGAGCTATTAGGAGAGCGGGTTAAGTGTATTCACCTTCAAGCATATGGCTCTAGATTGCAACAGTCACTTCGCCATCCAAAGAGGAGGTCTATGTAAGACTGTGGACAGCACAGAGGGAACATGCAAAACAGGGAGGAAACTGTGCTCTCATGATATCACTTGAATTCTAATTAAACTGTGCCTAAAGTCAGAGTTTTACCCGTTTTTTTTCAGTTGCATGAGTCAGAAGATTTATCTTCGTATTAATCTAGTTTGGGCTGTATTTTCTGCCACAAGCAACAAAGAATCCAAGACATAATGATGAGTAATGATTAAGAGCTTATTCAAGTCCCACCACCTATTTGCATGGGCTCCTTAGCTGTGTGTGTGTGTGTGTGTGTGTGTGTGTGTGTGTGTGTGTGTGTGTGAGAGAGAGAGAGAGAGAGAGAGAGAGAGAGAGAGAGAGAGGGAGAGGGAGAGAGGGGGATTCTCATTAGTTGTAGCATTTAGAAGCCTAAAAATCATAAAATCTCAGGAGGATTGAGACATGTCTACTTTCTTGCATTGTTCTTAATTGCTTTATGTATATTTACCTTACCTCCCTTCAAAATTATAAACACTTCAAAGGCACTGGACTTTCCTTACGTGAGGTGATAATTTAAAGTAATAAGACGTTTATAAATAAACAGACCAGAACTTATACCAAGTGAATGTAGACTTTCAAAAACCACCACCTGCAGAAGCTGCCAATTTACTCAGGTTTTGCTGACTTTGCAGAGAACATCGTTGTAAATCTTTAGAATAATGATCACCAGTTTTTGAGCCATGAGATCACACCAGGGATTTGCTAGTTACATCTGATTTTTACTGAAAGTGACGGAGCAGACCTGAGTTCCCTGTAGGGTGTTGATACCCTGATGGCCCGGGTCCACGCTGACCACTCCCTGGAACCCCACCCTCCACAGTGAAGGGCAGCACCTGGCCTCCAAGAAGGTCGCTTGAATTCGACTCCTGCACTTCAGCCACCTCTGGTTCTGCTTCTGTTTGGTCAATGCCCATCCCACCCTGGTTGGTTATATGTTTTCACATCACCTTTGGGTACCACCATGGTGGGTCTGCCACCTTATTCATCAGCTGCAGACCGAACAAGTTATGCCTTTTTTTCCAGAAATGAGATGGGCTCTCCGGTTTTCTCTGTCACTGACAAAACCAGTCTCATGACTGTTATGAATATCTACCTCTGAGAAACTTTGGAAGTGGGTGTATGAGAATAATAGATGAATAATCTGTACTCAATAAGTGAATAAGAGTGTATTTGTTTTTCTCTTCGGTGTGCTGTAGTGTCTTGAGTTTTTTGAGTTTGTGGGAAGCAGTTTTTATTTTGGATCCAAACAGAGGAAAAGAGGCCAAGTTTATCAAACACAAATGCCAAAGGAGAAAGTCCTTCCTTTATTGATTAAATATCAGGCATTCAGGTTGTAAGTTTTCTTCCTTTCCTGTCTGCTACGTCTTAAGCCAAGAAGATTTCACCAGGTAATAAACATTCAGAGAAAGAAAGGGGTGGAGAACACAGTGTGCATTCGTTGCTAGGGAAAATCTAAATCAACGGAGAAGGACGCTAAAGGAAACCAATGTTCATGGCTCGAACAAAAAAATGAATATTAATAGATTTATAATGGAAAATTATACCAATATTGCCAAGTTAAAAATTATATGTTCATCTAATAATTGGAATAAGTTTAAAGACATATGTCTAATCACTTAAACTATGAACTGAAAAATATATTTTCAAAATAATCCTTTAAATTCTATGGATCTTAATTAAGTGATTAAGGCAGTTTTTTAAAACTAAACATAAAGATATTATCTGTGTTCCAATAGTTAATGTAGATGATTTTGATAGACTATTAAAGCAAAGCCTCTCTGCTAATAATCAGGAGTTTTATTATAATAGCATATTGCATAGTAAAATAAAAGAATGGGTCAGCTTCCACAAGTCCCTCTTTTGTAAGTGAATATTGTTTTCAGAATTTGTTTTGAAATATGAATTTCAGAATTATAACAGAAGAGCAAATTTTTATAATATTATTATACTTCAGGATACCAATATTATATTCCCCATCATGGGTTTGTCTAAAGTTTTCTCTTACATTAAAATAAACCATTTAGAATCATCTATGTAAAATATATCTCTGTGTGTGTATACAGATAAAGATGAGCAGGAATGCATAGCTCCTGGGTTACTTACCAGGTTGTTTATGGACATTATACATACTTAATTATTAACAGCAATAGAAAGCTTAGAATTATACAATAATCATTTTTAAGTAATCCTAAATCAGTGCAAGTTGAAAAGATTCTGACATCAGGAGCCTTAAACAACTGCCTTGAGCAAAATAGACACTGTCTTCTTTTAAAGTTGAAAAGGAGAAAGGTAACAATTATCTCTGAGACACTGGAAAGAGTTGTCTGAATTTTTTTTTCTCTCAAATGCCTTTACCTCTTGTAAAAAAAGAACAGTGCACTTGGGATGTGTTAGACAATGGCCGACCTATTAGAAGCAGCTATCAGATAAGCAGATAATTAACGTATCAACAGTGTAATTGAAATTAGGAAGAGCTTTCCTTGTATGCCTTTAATACTGGGCTATAACTTATTATTTGTCTGAAGTACTTTCTTGAATTTCAAATCAAGATGCCATGTAGCGCCAACGTAGAAAAACAACACTTAGTGTAACTATCTCTACAAGCTTAAACTTGATTCAGAATTGAGTAGGGGTAGACGCCATGACTGTTAAACATTTTCGATTCCCTCTTCCTACTTCATCTAAATCAAGTGTTGCTTTTTATCACGAAGATAATTCTGAGTAAGACCAGAATTTAATATTTATTTAGTAGCTAAATAAATATTAAATTTAATATTTATTTAGTTCAGTTAAATTTAATATTTATTTAGTAGCTACATTAAATGTAATAGTTTTAAAGGTATTTTTAGCATAGACTGAAAAACTTTTTTTGCCCTGGAAGAAATTTAGAAAAACATTTCCCTGAAATTCTAACTTAATCCTGATTTATATTTAGTTTTAGAAAGTGAAAACCTAGAGGGAGCCTGAGTAACCAGACGTTAAACACACCGCAGTCTGCAGTGAGCATACAGTGGCGTCCACTCAGTGGTGGGGATTTGATCAGAGCATTCGAAGGAATTGCTTCTCCATTTTCAATAAT
Organism: Lasiurus borealis; assembly: GCA_004026805.1. Taxonomy (NCBI): domain Eukaryota; kingdom Metazoa; phylum Chordata; class Mammalia; order Chiroptera; family Vespertilionidae; genus Lasiurus; species Lasiurus borealis. The sequence goes on along the minus strand of PVJN01030847.1, from coordinate 17,998 downwards.
CATACCTCCTTAGGTATGATTAATGAACTCAATGCATGGTGTTATTTCCAGATTCTTTCTACATCATGTCTTTAACCGGTCACAAATGTTTGTAATACTTTAGTGTTCTCCGCATGTCAAAAGGATTCCCTCAGATAGAAACTCCCATTATTTTTTCATGTCTGATCCCCCCCATCCCCCACAATTATCAAAGAAAACCCATTCTTAGTAAAATCAGTCTATTTTCATGCTTTAAAAAAAAAGTCAAGTTCAAGAAAGAATAGCACAGCTGTTCAAGATGTCATATCTTATAAAATAAATCTATTAGGAGGGTCAAATCCTGGAAGGGGTCAACTTAATGATGTAAGTGGAATAATTTGGTCATTTTCTGAAATTTGTAAAGCTACAACATAAAAGGCCTGAATTAGATGGACTAATTAGCTAAATCTCTGCTAATGGTGATTTTCTTCTTTTTTTAAAAATTAGGACTTTTATGTTTAGGGCACACTTTAACATTTTTTTTGTAAATGTGAATTTCTTTGAATTTTAGTCTGGTACCAATCAGTCCATTCTGTTTATTTTTGTATTATTGCCTTCATTTGGGATGAATTTAAAGGAAGATGGCTATTTCCATTTTTATTTTGTCAAAAGGAAAAACTGTGTGTGTGTGTGTGTGTGTGTGTGTGTGTGTGTAGTTAATAAAAAAACAATCTTGGGAAATAGATAGAAAAAGAAGTATGGCAAGCCAGATCTAGCCACTTACTTTTTCCTCCAGAGTACATAAATTTTAAGGGCATGTAATATCTGAAAATGTGTTTTTAATCATACATAAATTATTTATTCTTCAAAAAACACAACCTGCTGATTTCTTAAGTTTGATCCATCTATTATGTCATTACACTTTTTACATCTACCTTTTCATCAGAGGTATTTTATCTTCTGTTTAATATAATCCTTTAACATGGGAAAGAGGTGTAACTTTTTATTTCTTAAAAGCAGACATGTTAAAATACAAGATTATTAACCCTTGATTTTTTTTTTATTATAAACTGGAGGACCTTAAAGCCATTTTCTTTTTTAAAAGGAGATGGACATGGATATGCACATACTTTCAAATGTACATTTGCATGCATGTTAATATATATATTATATAATATATACTATATATAACATAGTATTATATAATATAGTGTGTGTGTGTATACACACACACACACACACACACACACACACACACATATATATATATATATATATAGAGAGAGAGAGAGAGAGAGAGAGAGAGAGAGAGGATATCAAGTTACAAATGATTGCTCATGGATATAAATTATAGCCAGCACTGAAAATTAATTCTTGTGCAAAGCTTTTTAAGTCTTGCATAACCTACTAATTAAATATCCTTTGTCATGCTTATGATAAGCGATGTAATCTTTGTGATCACACCATATGAAAGGAAGAAAAGTACCTGCACCTAGAATGAGTAGTAAGTGTAAGGGAAGTTGACCTGCAAAGCATTCCTTTATGTTGGAAAAATCTAATGGCCACTGATTAAGTCCCCAATTTTTTCACTTAGCTTTTGGGATAAGAATTACATTTCTTTCATGAAGTTGTGAATCTTATGAATGTGAATAATTTGCTGCCAAATTGGTTAAGATAATGACATACTTAAAGGTATTTTGGAACATAGAAAAGAAGGGAGAGAGAAGTCAAGAGAGAGGTGATAGGAGAGCGGTATTATAGTTTTATATGCACAAATGATATGATATACTTTCTTTAAGATAATCATATATGTGAGTGTTTTAGGGCCACTATTCTTACTTTCATGTTGTAAAAATAAATATGGGGTATTTTGCATAAGTTGTGTATATATTTGCATAAATAAGTAGCTGTAGATGTTAAATTATATATGTCAAATATTTATTCAGTTATTCAATATCTTCTAAAATCTATCTATTGATACTCAGTATCTTCTGAAATTAAGCAATTTAATAGCATCAAATGCTTGATCCACATCAAGCATGGCATTCAGAAGTTGCCCGTACATAATTACATTTACATTTAATTGATGTGTATGTAAAGTGAAAGAATTCTAACATAGTAATAAAAATGAATCACCAGATGTCTATGTCTTATTTTCCACCCATTAAAAGCAATAATTATTAGGCTGCCATATAGAATACGCCTCTAGGTTCTCTGTTGCTTCGTTTCTTTTCAGTCTTTTGTCCATATAGTTGATGATAGTTTTACTCAGTGACCCAGGAAACTCATGGAATTTATTTCTCTTTAATCTAACAACATTGTTGGTATTTTAGCACACGCACTCAACCTATAAAAATATAATATTGCCTTAATAAAAATAAAAGCAACTAAGGAAATCTCACTAACATATTAGTGGTGAAATATTTCAATGAATTCATTTTGTTAGTGCCGAAATATACCAATGGATTCATTTGTGTATGTATACATATACATACATACACAAGTACACAACATATGCCACTTCTGCTAGATCTGCAAATTGCTCAGAAACTCAAGCAAACAAAGCTTTTTCCTTTTTTCTTCTGTCATATAATCTAGTCTAAATATGGCACAGAATTAAATTTCTTCTCCATTTCACAAAAGTGAAACTGTTTTCAATCTGAGTCCTTTTTTCTGTGACAATGCCTGCCATTTATATTTTATGAATAAAGCTGCACTTAAAGTAGAATCCTTCAATCACAGTATGTATGTGTACACACACATTTTAACAAAATGCCTTTTTTGTTGAAATTAACAGAATCCTCTCTTAGGATAGCAGTCAGTTCAGTTAACTTGTCATTAATTAAATGCCTACTATATGCACTGATGATACAAAGATTTTTTTAAAAAAATCAGCCCTTCCTTCAGAAGCCTCTGATTCTCATATGTAAGTAATTGTAATCCAGCCCTCTACCCCCCACCCCCAACCCATACCTAAATGTTGAGGAAGCAGAGCTGATGGATGGTTCAATAGTAAATGAAAAGCTAAACTTGCACACTGACAAGAAAGTATCTCTTGTGGAGAATAGTTTAGATATTCAGGGTGTTCTCCCAAAAAAGTATATACTAGTACACACTTTGAATAATTATAAAGGCAGTGTTTATTAAAATACATTTCATTTTCAAATTGAGCTGTCAGCTGTCACAGTTGGTACATTTTTGGGGACACCCTGTATTTTGGATAAATTTGTAAATGTGGAATAGCACAGGAAAATAACAAAATCATTTTAGAGAGATCTTATTTTTTTCTTTCGGATAGTTTACATTTGCTTCTCTATGAACCTTTTTAAAACATGCTTTTATTTTGACAGCGTGGTAATTGATGGTGTTTTGCTTTTTTAATTCATATTCACAATAGGGAGAAATGTTATTTCTTTTAGGCAATTCAGTTCATTAATTTGGGGTAACTTCTTGTTTTGCATCTTCCGCAGAAATTGTGAACAGTTTAATAATCTTGGTCTAGACTCTAGACAACAGAACCACGAGGCAGGGGGAAATAAACGTGAGAGAGTTAGTTGCTGCGTTATGTTTTCAGAGCCCTTCTCATGAAATAAAATTCCACTCACCAGGAGTTTTTGTATCTCGGGATGGTTTCCTGATTTCTGTTGTTGTTGTTGTTGAATGCACACATTATCGAGGAACAACATGATTTTAACTGTTCCTTTGGGTGGGGAGGACTGAGGGGTATCCTCGGGAGTGCTTTAGGCGGTGCGGTAGTTCTTGCGCCGGTATGTGATACCGTGTGATTAACAAACTCCAGATCACACAGAGCACTGGGCTGGAGGAAGGTTATTAAGTGCCGTTCCCTACCCAGACGATGTATTTCCTCGCTTAGATGATGGCACTGGAGGGGAATATGTGCATATATATATGTATCTATAGAAGGAAAGACAATCATTGCTTTCTTCTTGAGCAGCTGCAGCCAGTCCCACTAATGGATGTGCAGAATCAGACACTGGCCGCACAAGGTATGCGTTCGTTTTTACAGATGGTCCTGCAGACAAGTGGGTAATGGAAAAGGAAGTCGTGTATGTGAGCTCTTTGAAAGGGGGCTGGGCGACGGGGGGACAGGCGAGTACAGTGCTTTCCTGTGTAATTGACTGTGAGGGCTATTGAAGAAGCCGTGTTCCCATGGAAGGTTTCGGTTATTACAAAATTACATCACTATCGTTAAAGGAAATGCGTAAGTCCAAGTTGTCTTTTTGAAATAACGTTATTAAAACTTTGAAGATCAGCTGAGACTTGCCTGTCTTCACAGTTCGTACCTCTGTAACGAAATGATCTGCCCGTGTTTGGCTTTTACCTTACAGCGCACACTCAGTTCTTATTTAAAGACACGTCTTCCATTTAAACAATGACTTAACGACTGGGCACGTGGACTATTGGAAAGGTATATTTAAATGCCTACAGTTTTATGTGTCCTAAAGGAGATACAAAGTTGAATACAAAGTTGAATAATTTTATAGATTCAAAAACTAGATGAAATTCAGGTTCATTTCCCTCAGGGTTCCCCCCTCCCCTGTATAGTCATAGACGGTGATATGCTATGAGAAGTGTTCCCCATATAGTCTTGACAAGTGTTCACTGTGAATTTTGTCTTTGGTATCAGGGTTACTTGCTGATACCTTTTCAGTCTCTTAACATGATTCTTCGGTGTTTTGAACGTCAGTATAGTTAACTCTATATTTCCATATGTCTTTTTATTGTTGTTGTTTAAGTGGGGAAAAAGCTGCAATTACCATCTTTCTGCTGAGCAGACTACATGCTATGCTTTCTCATCCAATCTGTACTGTACCCTCTCAACTTGAGAAAAGTGTTTAGAGCGAAGAATATTTTGGTCTTTGCTGTTACATAATGAAATGGAAATTATGTTGTTGACTTGGACATTTTTCATGTGAGATATAAGTAGATGAGTAACATGTATTTTTAGATATAATAATGGGGGGAAATGTTTTAGGGAAAATAAATTCACAGTATCCCAATCTGAGGATTTGGGTAAAAATACCTTATATTTGAGATTGGCAGTATTTTGCTTTGAGTGATACTGATATTACACATCGCAAGAGGTCTCTGTCCAGGAACATGCAAACATGTAAAGTAAACTTAGTATGTTGTTACCTGAACCTATGTGCTTATAGAACTTGCCAAAACCCCAGCATCTCTTTTCCTGCCCTAGCTCGCAGCTGCCCTTCCCTGCAACTGGCATCAGTAGGGGCTAAGTCAATGGCGTCGCTAATTTCTGCTTTCCGGCAGAGGGTTATTTCACACACATTTTTTTTCTTTCTTGAGATGGATGGATCAAAACATGTGTCCTGCACGCACTCCCTTCCCCACCAGTGCCTCTCCGTCAGCCAGACGCTGTGTTCCTCTGGCTATGACTGTATCTGTCAACCTCAAAACACATCATTGCCATATCTGATCAAGGATGAGTCATTTCTTTCTGGTACCTCAAAGCTTGCATAATTTTGATCAGCTGTTGTAGGGTGACTTAAAGAGATAAGGGTCCTTCAAAGCCATATCATGGTGAAATATTTTTGGTTAAAATTCCCCAGTTGCCTCTTTAGTAATAGAGCCTGAAACATGGTTAAGAACCGTGGTTCTGCCAGAGAGAGGCTTGGGGTTTGCATCTTCGCCCTACTAGTTAGCAACTGAAAATGTTTCTAGGCCTCAGGTTTCTCACTGTAAAGCGGAGGTAATAATAATAATAATGATAATACCTGTCTCTTTGGGTCATTTTGAAGATGTCAGGTAATAAAACTAAACCTATTGTATATTTTCCTACACATAATAACTACTTGATAAATATTAGATGTATGTTGGTGATTATTAAAAAAGAATCAAAAAGTAGTCAAACATGAAAATTATACAAGACCACTGGTTCATAAATAGTGTTTAGAATATAGTCCTGTGTTTTTGCCTAGACTTAGAGATTAGTGCCTTTTTTGATACTGGGTAAGTCAAAGAATCATTCTCCGTGTTTTAACTCATCAACATAAGTGGGACAGTAATATCTAATAATTAATTCACTTTGAATCTAAAGGAGGATAATAGATGTAAGGGGTTCTTAACTTTGGAATCCAGGGGCACTCAGAGCCATGCAAAATCTTTGGATACATTTTGTGAAGAACATTCTTTTGAACAGCTTGGAATTACTTGAAAAACTTTTTTTTTTCTTGGAAGAGTGTCATAAATTTTATCAAAAGATGTTATGATTCCCAAGAATGTTAGGAACCATTGGTGTATATATAAAGAAATCATTGGTGTATATGTTAGTTAATACCTTGGGGATGGTTACATTTCATGGACCAGTTATTATTTGTTAGCTGATATGAAAAGAATTACTGCTTACTTGATATTTTGTTTCTTTCAAAATAATTGTCGTCATTATTATCTATTATAAAGGCAACCCTTTTTTAAAAAGACAAATAGTTATTTTTAATGAAATGTTTAGAAGCTAAGCCCTTTGGACTTTAGGTTTTTGTTCTAGAACAAGTCTATTTTATTACCAAGATGTTTATTTCTTATAATGAGAAGAATTCCCAGAATAAATGTTTTCTAAATACATTGTTTAAATAAAATGTGCAATAAATTTATTAGAACAGAATCAAATCTTGTATTCCCATGATGAAGTTTACTTAAGAGGTATTAAAATGGTTTAAGTGTGCTTCCAAAAGGCTTTTTTTTCTTTTCTTTGTAGTGTCAGGTTTTGGCACTGGCATAAAAGAAAGTCCCTGTAGAGCAACTTTCCAACCATTGTTATAGCTGAAGGTGAAAATGGATCCATGGTGGCAGAAACTGATTCAGTAAGAGACTTGAGTAGTTCTTTTGACAATAATGACTTTCACGTGTAATGAAAAAAAAAGAAGACAGTGCAGACATGAATTTTGAGCCATATATTTAGCTGTCCACATATGTATCGCTATAAAGGCAGAACATTATTTTAGAAACTGCCCGGATTAGAACTCCAAAGATCTGTGTTTTTCTAGTCTTGTCTGTTACTGGAATTTTGTATGACATTGTATGTTTGGTTGCTTGTTACCAAATATATGGCGGTAAATCAAAAGCACGGAGATGTGACCTTTTAGACTTATAATGGGTTCTTTATCTTTGGGATACATTTCTAAGTTCTGCAGATTGGAAGAATCCATATGAATAATTTGAAGTGTAGGATAACTGCGAAATCTTAATTTTTCTGGTGTCTCACTCCAAGAGTCACCAATTACATCTCAGAAGAAATGGAGCTAATGATGTGTTTTGCACACTAGCATTTCCTGATATATTGGGCAACACTGTGTGCCGCTGCGTCAGTGGAATAAGTCTGAGGCACATTGGTACCCAGGTACAAGGTGCGATTACTGGAGCGTGCATTGCCTCATGTCCTGAAACAGAAGTTGTTCCATTGCTCTCAGCCAGGGATGTCAGTTTTGTTTACACTGGTCTCCATTATCATTAGTGATGTGTTGAGGAAGTGAAATTAATAATCAAGATAAACAGGTTTTGTTTCCAAACTCTGAGATAGGTGATTATAAAATCGGTGCTTGGCTGAACCTTGCAGAGTCTCTTTAAAAATTGTCTGGCAAGAAATCTGAGGGCAAAGAGGGCTGTTTAAAGGCAGGCAGAGACTTGCCCATTTCAATGGATTCTTCGTCATTTTATTTAGAACAAAAGCCAGCCAAGATATTGGAAACTATTGTTTCCTGCTGGCAGAGTTCTTTCCCTGAATCTTGCTAAAATATTGGCCAGTCTGTGCTTCTGATAAAATTCTTGTAATTTAAAGGTGTTCATTTCAAGCCACCATCTATTTTTAAGTGTTTTTCATGCTACTTTCTATGTATTCTTTAGGGTCTACTGATATGTAGTCAGTAGCTATTTAACTATATATTGGGAGAACTGGGAGATGGACATAGCCTTCTCTGTTTTTTAGTGGTTAATAGTAGTGATGACTAAAATAATATTCATCAGTTATTGAATGGTTAATATATACATGATAGTAATTAACACATTATTTAACTATCAATTATTTTGATAGTTAACAACCTAATATTATTGACAGGACATTAATTCTGATGGGACTAAGCAAGTGTCAACTTGTTTCCAAAATAACTCACTCATTTCCCATATTTATAAAGGAGTACAGAGAGTGAGCCTTTTGATTATTAGATAAAACATTCAACCTTTAAATGAGAGTTAGTCATGGAAAATATTTGGTGTCTTCAGTAAAGTTTCCATATAATTTACACGAATTAAACTGTCAATCTTCTTAGCAAACCATCTCAGTTTATATCATGTTAACTTCACACTTGGTGTGTTTTTCGCTGATTCTACTGGAAACTCTGAGAACAGACCTTGTCTGTTGTGTACATCACCGTAACCCCAGCTTCCAGCACAGTGCCAGGCACACGGTGGACATCCAATAACTATTCCCAGAACTGAACTGAACTACAGTTACTGCTGCTATTTTATTCCTGCAAAATTATTCCTGAAGGTTCTATCATGGCCATGTGTGCTTCTGTAAAACGAAGTTCACAACGGATTCTTGATACAATCAGATAAACACAGAAGTTACCTAAAGAGTTAAAAATATTTGATGTACGGCCAGATTAACAGCATACTTGTCAAATTTCAGACTGATTCCATTTTAAACGGCTAAGATAAAAAACCATAAAAATGTGAGTAAATAATCTGCCTATCAAGGCTTATTATGTAATTACATGGTTTCAGTAGGGTACCTACTCAGAGAAAATTATTTTAAAGGATCATTTCGGCAAAATTCCTTCACCAGTGGACATGTTTAATATTTTGGAGATGAACACTCATGGCTCTAAACGTTAAGCCACTTGAATGAATAATCAAATTTACTGTTTATTAATAAATCAGTGTTTTGTTTAATGAAATTTAAAAACCTTAAAATGTTTGTTTCTGACTGATCTTCAAATAGCAAAATAAGCAATAAAAACAGCTGAACCTAATTTTTAGTAATTTTTTTTCTTAAGTCATGCCTGGCTTCACCGGCACATGTGCCAAGGCTCACCCAGAGTGACACATAAATGAGTAATTTGAGATCCTGAATAGAAAACTTGAGTCAGAAGCTTTGAGGGGAAAGATCCTAACAGTAGTGATACCATAGAGGGGTTAGCGGTGCACCTAAAGACTAAATTTTTTAAGATAGTTATTTATAGTCATTATACTTTTTGGTGCACTCACAGCAAGGAAATAAATTACGTTGGATTTAAAGTGTTTTTACAATAAAAGATGGGTGTGCCCATCATTCTCTATTTCAAATCCTGGCATGGGTGATTGTTCAAATCCATCACCTACTGCTGCTGTAAAACTCAGTATTGCAGTCCTAATACATTTGAAATGTAGAAGGGAAACAAGTGGTCCAAAGAATTCTCCGTAATGATCACTGAAAAGCACTTGCTAGGCCAAACACTGGACTGGCTTCCAAACCCCTGACAATTAACTGCTCCTACCACCGTCCTTCCTTTCCACACGGGAAATTAACCAGCCAACAGAAATAACATGGAGGCAACAAAAATGTGACCTAACAGTTAGTAGACACACTATTAAAATTTCAAATTAAAAAAAAAAAAGTTTCTGGAATTGCTGATTCTGGAATTTTTTGCTGTAGAAATCTTCAGTGGAGGGGCCTTTCATATAAATTTGGGTTCTCAGCCGACCTTCCTTCACCCTCGTGGACCCCACATGGTACATGAGAGAAGGCCAGAGGCAGAGGATGGTGTGAGTCCGTGTTGCTTTGGATCTGTACCAGTGCCCTTTCCCTCTGACTCAGGAGAGTAAGAACTGGGCTGAGTATGCCTCTCAGCTGTGCCTCAGCTACTTAACTCCTATCCTGTCCTCTCCCAGAAGTGTTTCTCCCCATATGATGGGGTCCACCTCCCTCCACCACAGGGTCACAGCTTTACAAATGATCAGTGATCAGCTTGTGGGAAAAGGACAAGCACTGTGGTAGTATTTAAACATGCACACAGAGAACCATCAGCAATGTGTGGCTAGGATGATGTTTACGAAGGAGAGGTGGAGCTTCTTTGTATCTGACCTAGTATCCTCGGGACCTAGCAGGTACCCGCTTCACCTGTTTCTCAAAAATAAGTGTGGGATGTAGGATTGGAAAAGTGATACTCATGATTTTTTTTTCCCTACATCATTAGCCATCTCTGCCCTCCTGGACATAAATTCAGCCATATGAAGGGGATCCATTTAAAAGGGATATTACTTTTTTAAACTCCTCCCTCCAAAATAGGAGTATCTACTAATGATAAAAATAATACCTGGAGAGATTGTCTTCAACTTCCTTAGTGTTTAACTGCATGAGACAGAGCACTGTCCTAAGTACTAACTATTTAGAGTATTGGATGACTGTTAGGAGACATGATTTCTGTCCTTTACAAACACAGTGGAAAGGAGAATGACGAAGTATTTTAAAGCTCTGTCATGCATGATAATCTATGAATGAAATAAGGTCTTAGTGCCGTAACAAGGTCAGGCTTGGTTTTAAGAAACAGGACAGGGAAACTTCTGTTCTGCCTTCCTTTGCCAATTGACTGCTTCTCTGCCCTCGCCTGGGCTAAGGATGTTGGTAACATTGAAAGAAATGCCCTCCTGTGTACGGCCAGCTTACACTGTACACAGGGCTACCTAGTCAGGGCTCTCATCTCTGCTGCGCTTTAGAGAGGTGTGGCACCGTTCTGTGACCCTGTGGTCACAGCTGAGGGCATTATTCGCTCTCTGCTGCTCGCAGTGCCTACTAAAGTGATAAATTCGTTTCGATGGGCAGTAACTTAATGGGTGAAACATTTCTCACCTACCTCCCACTCTCTACCCCCACACAGGCACGCTCCTCTCGAATTCTAGGTGTGAACACCTAGATATTTCACTCTGACTCAACTTTCCATTCTCAGACTTGTTAAGATCGGCATAAACGAAATACACTTGATTATATCCAACTATATGTATTAGGCATGTATAAAATATTTAATAAGTAGATTCAGGAGATAAACCCAAACTAACAAAAATATTTTTTTTTCTCACAAAAGAAATACAGTTGAAATCCCCTTGACGAATGGCTAACTTACTGAGCATTTACTACATCCCTGGCACTGCCTTAATTGCATCCATTAGCCCACATTAATATTCTCAGGAGCGCATACTTTAAAGAGAGGGGAGGAGGGAGGAATTGAAGCATTGAGAGACTAAGTAACTTGCCCAGAGTTGCACCCCCCAAAATGCAGAAGCATGTCTTGAATACAAGTAGCCTGACCCCTCAATCTGATGATCAACCTCCCAGCCACACTGACACTGAGAAAACGAATCCAGAGTTCCCCTGGAGTATTTACATTAAGATATACGGTTTACCTAAAACATACCAGCCTTTATTGGAGCATAAGTGCTGCTTAAAGCGGCCTATGCCTGTGGAAACCAGAGCTATAATTTCAGGATTTTCTCTCTAACTAATGAAGGGCATTTTCTCTGCAAGAGAATTAAGCACAAAATTGGGCAAGGATTGAAACGCTCTCTGAGACCAGGATTACACCCACTTTGGCAAGCTGTGTCAAGCACCCAGGGCAGAAGGAAAGAAAAGCAGGCTGGAGTGAATGGTTGGTTACACATTCACATTTGAGCCTCTGCCATAGATGTGGGTGAGTTTCCAAATGGACATTTACTTCGCCTTTATGTGCGTCAAGTTGGTGTTTATTTGCCAGACCTGTTAGTATTTACATCTAGGAAAAAAAAGACAGGCTGGCCCCAGGGGAATTTCACAATTATAACCTAACTAGGCTCCCCAAGTTACTTCGGATAAAGGGGGCCCCCGAAGTGTTTAATAAATACAACCTCTAATAGTTCATTGATTTTTTTTTCCCCAGAAAGCAGCATTCTCTACATTTACAGTAGATCGCTGCGGGGACTCGTGGACTGACACCTAGTGTTTGCTGTGGCTCTTACTGAGATGTAGAAACTCACAATCCATTCCTGATCCCCACTTGGGGAGGGAAGGGGACGGGGAGGCAGAGATTATCTTTGTGAAAAAAAAAAATCTTAGCTTTTATTACATCACCCAAAGTAGCACAACCTGCTACACTAATGAAATCGTGTTCTTGGTTGAAAAGGGCAATTGTTAGCCTGACTTTGTGCTCACTAAAAACATTCCCCAATCTTGTTAAATTATTGCTCTCATTTCAGATTTTTATAGCTGCACAGCTTTACCGGCCCTCATTCCTTTACGTTTCATTCATTTTCCTTGTATTGATGATTAATGGAGGATGTCGAATGGCAGAGTGAGCAGGCATCAGCAATTGCAAGATCATAATTAGTTTAGCTGACGAGGGCCTCTGATAGCACTTGCATCTGGATGGAAAAATTACCCTATAGGGAACTGGCTGCTCACCAGGTCTTTTTAGTGATACATTGTGAAACACCCGATGAATCAAATGCCCTTTCAATGCCAAGAAAGTGTTCCAGTCTTGAAGCCAAAATTATGTCTGCAGAAAGCTTTCCATTTGAAATGTATCAGAGTACAATTATAACCATTGTATTTTCTTGGCAGAGATACCACTCGTCTACAGTATGGAATCAAGTTAAATAAATGGCCTAAATTTTATGAATCCCTGAAATTTTGACTTACACTGGCCTTAATTTTAACTTTATAAGAAAATTGGGTTGCAGCAAGACTTTTTCCCACTCCTTATCTACCGTGCATATTTTATCATTCAAGGCTTTTTGCTTCCTGGACACAGGAGAGCCGAGCTACGAGGCAGGCTGTCCACTTTCTTTGCAGCCAAAGAATTCCATTTCCTGCCTGTTGGTATTTGCGCACACACACACACACAGCCTGACTCTTGTTTCAGTGGGACATTTAATGGAATCATTGCTTGAGAGCAAGAATGGAACAATCAATACTAATGATCTGCTTTTAAGTATCCTTAGATTATTTCTGAATCTGGTGATTACAGACTTCAGCCCACTAACGATAGTTTGTGTTCGGAAATGCTTGTGATTTTCCAAGTGTGGGTCAAATAAAAGAAGTCTAATGGCCATTGATGGGAGTGTGTGGTCTGGGCTTTCGCAGGTACCCAGTCAGGGTTCTCCTGAGTAAGACTGTACTTCTAGCTGCCTAAAGTTTCCACCGGTTCTCTCAGCTTTGGGGAACTAGCGGGTGTTCTCTTTCAGACTTTACCATTCCACCCCGAAGACCTGAAAGGAATGCCTTACATTCTCTTAAACTCATGTTACATGAATGGCATAGAGAAAGACACCGGTTGGGTATATTTTTAAATGGTTTTTACTTGGTGCATTTTATTCCAAGCCTGACTGGATTTTTAAAGCTCAGGTGGCATGCGCTCCTCCTTTCCCAAAGTCTATTAAACATCTTGCCATGTTCTGTCTTTTGACTCTTTTGTTTTGACACTTTTTTCAAAAGGTATATTTTCGGGTTCAGCCTCTAGGAGCCATCATTAATGGCACAAAACCCGAGGTTCAAAAAGTTAAAGCTGTTTCTGTGAAAAGCCTTTGGTGTTGCACACACCTCATCCATCATTGCGGGGTTAATTATAATGAAAGTCAGCGGTGCCTATTAAACACAATTGAACCTGACCTCATTATGGGGCCGTGTGGTTTTATACTGTCATTGTTGCTAGTCTGAAGACAAAACTCCTGGGTTGATTTGGTCTAACTCCAGTGATCATGTGACTCACCTCTGACCTTGTGTTTTTTTGTGTGTTTTTTTTTTGTCCCGTTTCAGAGGCGTAGAGGCTCGGGTGTTTTTTGTGCCAATTGCTTGACCACAAAGACCTCTCTCTGGCGAAAGAATGCAAATGGCGGATATGTATGCAACGCGTGTGGCCTCTACCAGAAGCTTCACTCGGTAAGGACTTGGTAGACTGTCAAAAGCTTCAGAAAGCAGAGCCCTGGCTGGCAGTGCCTCTGCCCCCCCACCCCCACCCCCACCCGCAGTTTAATACAGTCCCTTGGAATGCACTTGTGATGGGTGGTGAAATGGCCTTAGGTTTTATGGGGAGATAACGTTTAAGATGTAATACCTTATGCTTCTTTTGATTATATATTTATAATCCTTTTTGATTATATATATATAGGGATTGATTTATTGGAATTTCACCTAACAGATACTTGAACCTAATGGTTATCATAATTTGGTGAACTTAATTTAGGTAGAAAGACAACCTTCGTAAAAGTTCAAAAAACCATGGCAAGTTACTTTTTTTAAAAGAGGACCCTCCCATGGCCAGCATACAAGAGAGTGCAGGGAAAGAATGTGTATTCTCCAGCTTACCTTTGGAATTTGCAAGTGTCATCTTGGCTGCTTTGGGGGCTGGAGGTTGGGCACACTGAGAAGAGCGGCTCTGAACTAGAACTTGAAAACGCCACCTGAATCTCTGCAGTCCGTCTAATGCGTATTTAGATGAGGTATCTGCGGGCCGGAAGAGCACACATCAGAGTAGAGTAAGGTGCACATGGTGCTTTGTGTTTTCAGATCTCTGACTGGCTTCCAGTAATCTCTCCCCAAATTTTAGTTAGAACCCTCTAATAAAAATTAAACTTACAAATTCTCCTATTTGTATATGCATTTGACTTCCTGAAGGACTTTTTTTAGTTCAGTTTAGAAAGTTTATCTGCTGACAAGAGCTGCCTTTAAAAATCTGAATTTTCTACTTAATAAAGAGAAGTCTATTTCTCTGTATTTGGCATTTTACTGTGGCTCTCAGCACAGCCAATGAGTAGGTTACCGCAACAGGGAATACAGTTTTAGACAACGTGTCCTCCTAAATGGACCATTGGAAGCACTCTTTAAAAAACGGATGCTGCCAACAATACTAATTAGTGGTAAGCTGTAAGTAAAAACCTTAAGCTAAGAGAAAGATTTTCCCCATCACACCACCTTACTTTTCTTTTAACCTTCATCATTTAAGCACAGTGATAAGCTTCCATTTAATGAGTACTGACATTAATGACTTTCATTGAACTCTGGCCAATCATAGGCTAGGAATTAATTAAGCTACTGCCTTCCAGCTTATGATAATTTAACAATTGTGATATAAACTAAATTCTCCTTTTTACAGTTATTTTAATATTCTTCTCTCCAGAGATGAGATGTTTTGAGGTTTTTTTTAATCATGAATTTAAATACATAAAGGTGATGCTCATATTTAATGAAAGTTTTAAAAGATATTAATGCAAATTTCAAGATTCTTTATAAAACAGATTAAATGCTGCATATTTTCATAACACAAATATGAAATTCTGAACAAAATAAATGAACATGGCTTATCTAAGGGTTATGCCATATTCATTCTGAAACCAGTAATTGAATTGTCAGTAACAAGTATGTTATATTTCTTCTCTTCAAAATACCTTCACAACACTAGAAATATTCTGTAAAGGATTTATATCTATGTTTTGTTTAATGTATAAAAGGTATTCTCTTGCATTTAAGATTCATCTTTTCTAGGAGTAATTCACAAATTACTTATTGTATAGATTTGTATTTTATGTGGAAATTAGTTCCTGATTTTAGTAAGCTTTAGAAAAATTAGATTTTAGCCTATTAAAGGTTCATCTCAATTTTTAATCTGTAAGTATGCATTAATTTATTAAATTTATCTTTTGATTTTTATTAATCAAAGTTAGAGCTCTTACTACAAATTATTATAGTCTTATCTGTGGATTTTAGTCATAAATATAAATACCTATTGAACTTACCCTTAATACCAATCATATAATGCTTAAGCCAAATAAAATACTCAAGCTCCATAAAATTCAGCATTTAAGTACAGAGTAGTGGAATTAGAATGAGAGACTGGATATTTGCACCAAGGCTACAAATGAATTTAGATTTTCAACATAAAACAAATGCTTCACCCATCAGTAAGTACAATGTTCCCTACAGACTATAAAATACTAAAGGAACAGAAATACAAGTGAGCGGTTAAAAAGAAAAGAACTCCCACTGATATGGTTCTGATTACACAGTACCCTTCCTCGTGATTCTGTCAGTTTGATTTTGTTGTGTGTTCTGATATTTAATATTTTATATTCACATTTGCAGTTATTTAGAAGAACGTATGTATTAGTCAGCTCTGGCTTCCATAACAAAACACCACAGATGGGGTGATTTAAGCAACAAATATATTTTCCCACAGTTCCTGAGGTCGAGAGTCAGACCCAAGCGCCCCAGGGGGGGTTGTGGAGAGCGTGCCTGTCCTGGCTTGCAGAAAGCCACTTTCTCTCTGTGGCCTCTCTCAACCATGTCTAACTCCCGAGACCATACACTTTCCAGAGACAGTCACCTTCGTGGTTCAAGATTCAACCCATGAAGTTGGGGGAGGACCCAACTCAGACTGTGGCAATGCCTAATTTTTTCACCATTTTTATCAAAACCTATCGCCCTTGTTATGATGTTGACATCTTGGTGCATGACTCAAACGTTGAGAAATATTTCAGAAACATCACATTTCTTCAAGTAACTTTCTACATGCTTTTATCACTCAATGATGCAATTCCAAAATCCATCGAGTTTGGAAAGCTGTTTTTAAGTAGATGAAAGTTTTCATTCCTCCCTGCAAAGATGGGCATGATTTAATTAGGCTTAAAACAAAAAAAAAAGAAAAAAGAAAAAAAGGCACTTTGGTTTCTTCCTGTGGTCCTGCTTAGGGCAAAAGGAGGAGATTTAGTAAATCTATAACATAAAGCCTATCCCTGCTTTGAACTTTAAGCATGGTTTCTATTTGTGAGGAATTGTTAATGCATTTTAATGTGCGTGTGTGTGTGTTTTATGTTTTCCTTTTATGTATTGTGTGTCCGTTCTCTGCAGACTCCTCGGCCTTTAAACATCATTAAACAAAACAACGGTGAGCAGATTATTAGGAGAAGAACAAGAAAGCGCCTTAACCCAGAGGCACTGCAGGCCGAGCAGCTCAACAAACAGCAGAGGGGCGGCAGCGAGGAGCAAGTCAACGGCAGCCCCTTAGAGCGGAGGGCAGAAGAGCATTTGGCGGAAAGCCACCAGAGAGAAATCCCGCTCCCGAGCCTGAGCAAATACGAAGCCCAGAGTTCATTGACTAAAAGCCATTCTGCTCAGCAGCCCGTCCTGGTCAGCCCCTCTCTGGATATTCACAAAAGGATGCAACCTTTGCACATTCAGATAAAAAGTCCTCAGGAAAGTACTGGAGACCCAGGAAACAGTTCATCTGTATCAGAAGGGAAAGGAAGCTCTGAGAGAGGCAGTCCCATCGAAAAGTACATGAGACCCGCAAAACACCCAAATTACTCGCCACCGGGCAGCCCTATCGAAAAGTACCAGTACCCCCTTTTCGGACTCCCCTTTGTACATAATGACTTCCAGAGTGAAGCTGATTGGCTGCGGTTCTGGAGTAAATATAAGCTCTCCGTTCCTGGGAATCCGCACTACTTGAGTCACGTGCCTGGCCTACCAAATCCTTGCCAAAACTATGTGCCTTATCCCACCTTCAATCTGCCTCCTCATTTTTCAACTGTTGGATCAGACAATGACATTCCTCTAGATTTGGCGATCAAGCATTCCAGACCTGGGCCAACTGCAAACGGTGCCTCCAAGGAGAAAACGAAGGCGCCATCCAATGTAAAAAATGAAGGTCCCTTGAATGTAGTCAAAACGGAGAAAGTTGATAGAAGTACTCAAGATGAACTTTCAACAAAATGCGTGCACTGCGGCATTGTCTTTCTGGATGACGTGATGTATGCTTTGCATATGAGTTGCCATGGTGACAGTGGACCTTTCCAGTGCAGCATATGCCAGCATCTTTGCACGGACAAATATGACTTCACAACTCATATCCAGAGAGGCCTGCATAGGAACAATGCACAAGCAGAAAAAAATGGAAAACCTAAAGAGTAAAACCTTAGCACTTAGCACAATTAAATAGAAATAGGTTTTCTTGATGGGAATTCAATAGCTTGTAATGTCTTATGAAGACCTATTAAAAAAAAA
>PVJN01030846.1:0-28364 GCA_004026805.1 Lasiurus borealis | reverse complement strand
AAAAAAAAAAAAGAAATAGCCTGCTGGTACACAGGACAAAATGAATACATCTCAAAAGCCTGCTCAGCAAAAGAAGCCTAGACAAGAGGAATTCGTGTTCTGATTTGATCCGATTTTTCTATGAATTCCAAAGAGAGACAATGAACCTATGGGACAGCATTCAGAGGAGGGGTTTCTATGGCAAGGAGCGCATACAGGAAAGGGCGGAGGGAACTTCCCTAGTTGATTGATGTACGTCTTGATGGCAGTGGTGGCTGCGTGGGCATCGACATTTGCTAAAACTCATTGAACGGTACATGTATGTTCTGTATATCTCATAGGATATAAATACACCTCAGTTCTTTTCAAACGAATATACTGAGTTAATAATTCTATATAATAAAAGCCTAATATTCTAAGTGTCCAGCCACTCGGTTGTCCGTTCAACCAATCAAAGTGTAATATGCTAATGATATGCGAAAGCCACTCAACTGCTCACTAGGATGTGCACTGACCATGGGCAGACACTCAACACAGGAGCTGCCCCCTGGTGGTCAGCGGCTCCCACAGGGGGAGTGCCGCTCAGCCAGAAGCTAGGCTCGTGGTTGGTGAGTGTGGCAGCGGCAGCGGGAGCCTCTCCCGCCTCCATGGCAGTGCTAAGAATAAGGGAGCGGGCCTAAGCTGTCAGTCAGACATCCCCTGACGGCGCCCAGACTGCGAGAGGGTGCAGGCCAGGCTGAGGGCCCACGCCCCATCCCCACAGTGTACAGATTTCGTGCACTAGACCTCTAGCTGTTTATAAAATGCCTTCTATGTACCCGACCTCGGGCTGGGATGTGGCCATAAATAGGATGCACTTCCTCTCTCAAGAAAGAATGTATAGAAAAAAACACCCCTTTACTATTTCCCACTGGAAGCCACCTCTGGGTTTTGGCAATCACCCTTTGCAGGCATGCACATTCTCCCCCCTCCTCTCTCTCTCTCTCTCTCTCTCTCTCTCTCTCTCACACACACACACACACACACACACACACACACACACCCATCAGAGTCTCCTCCCCTGCTGCCCTGGGTCTCTGATGTGTGGCCCTGAATAGACATTTGGGTCCCCAGAAACCCACCAGAATGGTACCACCTGCCCCAGAATAGCCCGGACCAGAAGCTTCCAGAATCAGTCTTCCGGGTCAGAGAGGACCAAGTGCCAGCGTCACGCCCAGCATCCTCAAGCAAGCGGCCCTCCTCCGGGGAAGGCACTCACTCTGCTGTGGAGCCACATGGGCCGTGGGAGGGAGGGGGGGCGGGCAGCCCTTGACCTGCTGCCTCCCAGCCCCCCACCTACCCCTCCAGGGACACCGAAATCCAAACAAAAGCCCATTCTCACAGGCAGCCCTTCCAAGAAAAACCAAGCTCTCGAGATGCCGGGTCTGGTGTGAATAAGGAAAAAATGCAGAATTCCGAAAGACAAGGTCCAAAAACATTTCTCCCACTGAGTGTGCTATGAAAAGAACGGGCCCAGGAGGTGGGCAGGAAGGACCCCGGGGCACCCCCAGCCCGCCAGGGGGGTGACCTCCAGCCACCGCTAAATTTCCTGGACAGAATCGGCTTTTCAGTGACCCGGGGTAGGGGGAGAGGGGGTGCCCTATGACTCTCAAAATGTTAAATCTGACAGGAGAGGACCTCTTGCTTCAGAGCTGTGACTCCTCGTTTGTGGGGGGGTGGGAATACCAGCCCCCCTCCCCCCGCCTGCCAGCTCCCGGGCGATGCACAGCTCCCAAGGGGCACGAAGGTGAAGGCGCTTTGTACACCAGGCACCATGCCAGGGCCCCAGCCCTGACCAGTGTGCGTCCCGTCTTCTGGCCTCTGGGTGTTTGCATTTTATAAAAGGAAGAGCCTGGATTCCCATTCCAGCTCCAACACGTCTAACTGCGAACCGGGAGAGCGGCTGCTCCCTCCTCAGGCACCCGCCGCACCTGCCACAGGAGAAAGGTCACGTTGCCCTTGAACTTGCGTTGAAGATTAGAGAAATGCCCCTGGAACCTTCCGGAGACTCTCTGGCCAGAGCCGACATTGGGTAACGGGCCGGGGTTGCTATCATCCTTACTAGGGAGTGTCGTTCACCCACATCTGCCTCCTGGACACTGAGAAGGAAAAAGTGGCCGGGCCTGCATGGCTCAGTGGTTGAGCACTGGACTGAGAACCAGGAGGTCACGGTTCGATTCCCGGTCAGAGCACATGCCCGATTTGTGAAATTGATCCCAGTGGAGGGCGTTCAGGAGGCAGCTGATCAATGATTGTCTCTCATCATTGATGTCTCTCTCTCTCTCTCTCTCCTCCTCCTCCTTCCTTTCTGAAATCAATAAAATACTTTTTTTTTTTTCAAAAGAAGAAGGGGAATGTGGCAGAGCTCTCGGGATGGCCAGATAAAACCCGGACACGTACGCTCGCTGTCTGTGAGGCTTTGTCGGGCATCCTGCCAAGGCCGATCCTCATCTCGGCCAGCACGGCGCTCAGGGCTGCGGCCTGCACCTGGCACTTGGGCAAACAGACGGGGCAGGCGGACGGCGTGTCCACCTCACAGAGCAGGGTGCTGTCACGTGGCTGGGTTCAGTTACAGTGCCAGGGCCGCCCTGCATGTCCGGGGTGGGGGGCCCGCACCCAGTCCCTCTGATGAACTCAAGGAAGAGTTTCCCTGGCAGAAAAAAACGCCATGAGTCCAAATCGTGTGCGAGAGAGCCACGCCCAGTTCTAGGGGCTCCCAGGAGTCCTGAAGCTGAGGCGGGAGGAAAGGGCTGGGGGACTGTGTGCAGAACCACGGACAAGGAAGAGCCTCCCTCTTTCCCTCAGGGGACAAGGTGTGCCCTCTGGTCTCCAGGCACACCCACAGGAGGCGCGCTTTCTGGAGCAGCCGGGGAGTGGGGACAGATGGACAGTGGACGGCCAGCACAGCCCCCCCCACCCCCGGGGACTAGAAGCCGGGGAGCACCCGGCTGGGCGAGCCGCTGGGCAGCTCCGGAGGGCGCCTGGGCTGTGCCCACCTCGGCCCCGCCGTGCCCCGGCGCCCGGGAGGCAGGGCGCAAAAGAATGTGGCTCTCCGCAGCCGCCGGGACACTTCCTGTCAGTCCACATAATCGAGTCTTACAGTATTTAAATTACAAATTGAAGATTATTTTTACAGGTGTCGTTTTAAATATAACATGCAATCCCCTGACATTACATCAGCCCCACCGCACAAACAGCTGCTCCAGACCGCCTGCACATGGGAGGCACATGGCTGACACTGGCCAGGGGGAGTGCGTGTGTGTGTGTGTGTGTGTGTGTGTGCCTGTGCGTGTGTGTGAGTGTGTGAGACCCAGGGGGTGGGGGTGAGAGGCCACGTGACTGATCCAGCTTGGGTAAGGGCGTGTGATCAGCATTGTATACGCGTGTGGATATGCACGTGTGTGGGGGGACAGGGGATCTGTGGGTGATGAATGTGAGTGGCCGTGAGCATGTGGGTCTGCGTGTCCGGGGGAAGAAGCACACGTGTGGGGGAGCACTCTGCGGGGTGCTCCGGGCACAGGTGAGGACCTGCAGGCAGGAGCACCTGGCCGATCTCGGGCTCCCTCTAGAGAAGTCTGCGCCCCGAGGTTCACCAGCTCTGCTCAGGCCGAGGGGCTGCGTGGCCCCAAGGTGGTGCTGCAGTGCCCTCCAGTGGCCAGGCCCAGCCCAGCCGCCGCCAGGCCCACAGCAGAGGGGAGAGGCGGGCCCAGCCACCCATACCCCCACTCCCCGTCACCCACCCACCCACATGGGTGGTGCCGGAAGAGCCCGCCCTGAGACCCAGCCGTGGCCCCCTAGCCTGCCCGCTGCGGGCCGGGCACACCTCCCCCTGCTCCTCCAGGGCCAGGTCCCACCTCAGGGATGGACACCCGGTGGGCCTCTTCCAGGAAGTGTCTCCTGAGCCCCAGGGGAAAGGCGGTCCCCTGCCTGAGACCCTTTTTCAAGGTGCTGCTGGCTCCCCCAGGGACTCCCCAAGGACGGGCCTCGGCCGGCCTGTCTGCTGCTGTCCCCAATGTGCACAGCGCGGCAGGTCAAGGAGACGGTGCTCTGCAGACTGGAAGCTGCCCCTTCACTCTCGGGTGAGAAGCGTGAAGGCATTTGGGGAGAGACGGAGGCAGAGGGGGGGGATGGAGAGACGCAGGATGGATGCCACCGGTGAAGTCTGCTCTGGGCGCTGCCTGCAGAGAGGGCACGTGCTTGGGCAGTGCATGTGCGGCACAAAGACAGCCACTGTGCTGGTCTGGAGGCTGCTTCCAAGCGGGACGTCGGGGGCCTTAGGGAGAGAATTAAACCTGGAAAAGAGCGGGAACCAGTGTGGCTCAGTGGATAGAGCGTCGGCCTGCGGACTGAAAGGTCCCAGGTTCGATTCCGGTTGGGGGCATGGACCTTGGTTGCAGGCACATCTCCAGTGTGGGGCGTGCAGGAGGCGGCTGATCGATGTCTCTCTTTCTCGTCGATGTTTCTGACTTTCTATCCCTCTCCCTTCCTCTCTGTAAAAAATCAATAAAATATATATTTTTTTTAAAAATGAGTAAACCTGGAGAAGAAAAACTCTCTGGGCTTCCAGCGAGCAAATGCTTTCTTTGTTATTGTTGTTAATTCTCAACCGAGGATACTTGTCCATCGGTCTCTGGGGAGAGTGGAAGAGAGAGGGAAAGAGAGAGAAACATCCATGCGAGAGAAACACATCGATGGGTTGCCTTTCTGTTCCAGCCGACCAGGGCCCGGGCCGGGCAGGAGTCTGCAACCAAGGTCCGTATCCTGGACCAGAAGGGAACCGGGGACACTTTGGTCTGCAGGCCAACGCTCTACCCACTGAGCCAAACCGGCCAGGGCAGCCAAATGCTATTGGTGGCCATCGGGCCGCAGGCCAAGGGCCGCGGGAAGCACTGCCTGCCAGCTGCAGGGCACAGCCAGGCCTCCGCTGGGTCTCCCAGGTCAGAGGGCACTG
Source organism: Lasiurus borealis (assembly GCA_004026805.1). Taxonomy (NCBI): domain Eukaryota; kingdom Metazoa; phylum Chordata; class Mammalia; order Chiroptera; family Vespertilionidae; genus Lasiurus; species Lasiurus borealis. The sequence continues at coordinate 23,395 of PVJN01030846.1, read as the reverse complement.
ACCTTGTGTTGCCCCCAGCGACGGGCATCACAGGGGAAAGGAGGGCACCCGACCAGCAGGAGCGGGGCGACAGGACAGCCACCCCTGCCCTGCCTGCCTTCCCAGGACCTCCAGCTTCCTTTGTTCCAGGTCTGAGCTCAACCCTCTGACCCACTCCAGTAGCTTTGCAGGCCAGGCCCAGCCCAGCAGGAAGGGTGGCGGTCTGGGGCAGACCACCGAGCCACCACCCCCCTCAGAGGCCCGCGCTTCTCCCTGCTCTGCCCTCCTCCCAGGACCAGCGGGCGCGGCTCCATGACCCTCTCCACCGGCCGCAGGATGCCCGAGCTCCCCACTGCCCAGAAAGCCAAGGACGAGCGTGAAGAGAGACTCACTGAGAACACACAGCACCTGGCGGCCGCCTCCGGCTCTGTCTTCCAAATGGCTCTTCCGAGTCCGTGCCCTTTTTGTCTGTCATGTCTAACTGAAGGCTTCTTCACTGCTCTATGTTGCTGCCTCATCTCCATGCCCGTGTGTATCATGGGAAGTGCAAGAGACCCTTCCCACTGCAGATACATCCCAGATGATGCTCATCCGGGTCTCAGCCTTGACTGCGGCCTCCCCGCAAAGCTCAGCTTCCGAAAAGGATCTGTTTAGGTCCATTGCCCTTTTTTTTTTTTAATACAGTGGTACCTGGAGATACGAGTTTAATTCGTTCCATAACCCTGAGGCATGGGAAACTATGAGACACTCGAGTCGCAGTAAAGTGGTGGGTCGTGTGCAGCCGGTAGATCTGCATGATGACTCCTATCTCAACTGTTGCTCGTATTTCAAAGCAAAAATCTCTCGCTCGACAGCTCGTATCTCAAAAATGTCGTATGTTAGGGCACTCGTATCTCGAGGTACCACTGTATATATTTTTATTGATTTTTTACAGAGAGGAAGGGAGAGAGATAGAAAGTCAGAAACATCGATGAGAGAGAGACATCGATCAGCTGCCTCCTGCACGCCCCACAGTGGAGATGTGCCCGCAAGCAAGGTACATGCCCTTGATCGGAATGGAACCTGGGACCTTTCAGTCCGCAGGCCGACGCTCTATCCACTGAGCCAAACCAGTCTCGGCCGTTGCCCATTTTTTTATTGGATCATTTATCTTCCTTTTCTTAAGTTGTATGAGTTGGCTGTAGATGTTGGAGATTAAACCTTTATCAGTGAAGGTTTATCATGATATGTTTACAGGGAATACACTAATTAAATTTTTTTAAAAAAATAAAAAAAGCTCAGCTTCCTCACTGGCCCCTTCTCCATGCCCGCCTCACTGCGTTGAAGAGCTGCAGCTTCAAACAGGCGGGAGGGGATGGATGAGGCCTCCCCCAGCAGACATGGCTGTCACAAAGGAGGTCAGAGCCACAGGGGACAGCAGGTCCGGTTTACAACCGCGGAAGACAGACCGACACCACCGTCACCATCACCCTCACTTCTCATGGTTCTCGGATGCTAATGCGTGTCAGGACCTGTGCAAAGCACTTCACACCGCCTACCTCGCTGCTATTTCACCGCCACCTCCGAGGGCTCCGGCTGTTTTCCCTTCGAGCAGGCACAGAGGGTGAGACAGGGCCTTCCCTCCGGGCCAGTCAGCCTGGCTGCTCTCTGTTCCCACGTTTCCATGTGTCTGACCTGCATCTCGCACACTGTGGGGAGCAACTCCCTGGAGGGCGCATCAAACCAAGGTGTGGGTCCCAGCTGACAGAAGCATTTTTCAATGAAAAAATAAAATAAAACTAGAGCATTTCAAATACAGTGGTACCTCGAGATACGAGTGCTCTAACATACAAGATTTTTGAGATATGAGCCGTCGAGGGAGCAATTTTTGCTTTGAAATACGAGCAACATTTGAGATACGAGTCATAGAGCGGATCCACCAGCTGCACACGGCCCACCAGTTTACCGCAACTCGAGTGTCTCATAGTTTCCCACGCCTCAAGGTTACGGAACGAATTAAACTCGTAACTCGAAGTACCACTGTACATCTTACAAAGTAGCAACCAGTGTTGCTCCCCACACTTGGTTTTGGTGATGTATGCGTACACATCCATGTAATACATCCGTACTTGGGATGCAATGGAAGATGTTTTTAAATATGTTTTATTGATTTTTTACAGAGAGGAAGGGAGAGGGATAGAGAGTTAGAAACATCGATGAGAGAGAAACATCGACCAGCCGCCTCCTGCACACCCCCAACAGGGAATGTGCCGGCAACCAAGGTACATGCCCTTGACCGGAATAGAACCTGGGACCCTTCAGTCCACAGGCCGACGCTCTATCCACTGAGCCACACCAGTCTCGGCGGAAGATGCTTTTAAATATAGTCCACACTGTGGGTAACAGTCAAAGTCTCTGAAGGCCGTTGTGACAGACTCTGTCCGCCATCAGAGTGTTCTGTGTGGGAACTTCTATCTCGTTCTTCCCACTTTGGGGGCTCTGGTACCTCCTCGAGACCCCCCTCTCCCTAGTTCTCTGCTGCCCTGGGTTACTAAGCAACCGCCGCTGGGTCCTCGAGATGCCGCTGAGCCTGGAAGGGGCCAGGCTAACGGGCCGGACGGCTGGGACCCGGGCGAGCGATGCCTCTGCGTCTGCCTCCTGCCCCTGTCTGCCCGGCAGGACTGATGTGGCCCCGGAGACGCATCCCGGCCGCTTCCTCTCTGAGCGGGCGGGTTAGTGCCTTTGTCTGCAGAACTGGCACAGGTGCACCTGCAGGCGGGCATCCTCATTAAACCATTTTCTACATCCTCATCCCGCCAGGCTGGCTCAGGGGGCCTTTCAAATCAGCACTTCATTTGCCGCGGACTCTCAGGCTGCACAGGGTGGTCCCAGCCCCATCGGCAGAGGCAGAGGGAAGCCGGGGCCTGGCTCAGTGTTCTCTGTCCCCCCCCACCCCCCACGGCAGCGGCTGGACCAGCGCCTGCAGAAGGGGGACATCAGAAACGGGGTCTCCCCTGTACCCTCTGAACAGCAGAGGAGCTCCTAGCCATGGGCGAGCCCCAAAGCAGTGGAGAGAACCTCAGTTCCGGGCTGCCCCTCTGTGTCTGAAAGATGCTCTCTCTTTTTTTTTTTTTTTAATGTATTTTATTGTGTGTGTGTGTGTGTTTTTTTACAGAGAAGAAAGGAGAAGAATAGAGAGTTAGATACATCAATAAGAGAGAGACATCGATCAGCTGCCTCCTGCACACCCCCAACCGGGAATGTGCCCACAACCAAGGTACGTGCCCTTGACCAGAGTCGAACCTGGGACCCTTCAGTCTGCAGGCCGAAGGTTCCTATACAACAGCCACCTGCTCCAACTCCGGGGAACCCCCCTCCCTGTCCTCTTGGCAGCTCTGGGCCCCGCTTGCCCCAGCAGCCTCTCATGGCCAGCAGTCCCAGGAAGGAGAGGTTCCGAACACACCCTAACACCCGCGGGACCAGGCTGAGGAGTCGGGGAGACACACGTCAGCATCGTTGGTGGCCTTGGGCCAGTCATTTACTTGCCCCTCTTTGGGGAGACAGGACCCCAAAGGGGTGCTTGTCAGTGACAGGTAGGGCGTGCTGAGAGACACTGAGGAAGGTCAGAGTCGGGACCATCAAAATTCAGAGTAGGCAGCTCGTGGGCAGGGAGACCATGGCCATGCAGGGTTCCTAGAAGCAGGGACTCAGCTAAGATCTTAGACAATGGTGGCTAGGGAGGCCACACAGAGGCAGAGAGGATGGCATGAGGAAAGAGGAGGAGGATGGAAGATGTAGGACATGCTTGGGGAAGAGTGGGGGATCAGACCAGCTAGAGCAGAGCCCGTTTCTGGGGGGAGGAGGACATGGAGGACAGAGCTTCCCAACCAGGTGCAGATGGCCACAGGCACAGGGGGACAGGAAGACAAAGGCCGTGGGGTGGGTCTGGGGGACCCAGGGCAACTGAGCACTGGATCGGTGCCTCCAATTGACATGAAGGGGGTCTGCAGGCTGTGAGTTAGAGCATAACATTAAGATCACACCCCATCCCTTCAATACACACACACACACACACACACACATACTATTTTCCGGCGTATAAGACGACCCCCCAACTTTCCCAGTTAAAATATAAAGTTTGGGATATACAGTGGTACCTCGAGATACGAGTGCCCTAACATACGAGATTTTTGAGATACGAGCCATCAAGCGAGTGATTTTTGCTTTGAAATACGAGCAATATTTGAGATAGGATTAATCGTGCGGATCGACCGGCTGCACACGACCCACCAGTTTACCGTGACTCGAGCGTCTCCTAGTTTCCCACGCCTCAAGGTTACGGAACGAATTAAACTCGTATCTCGAGGTACCACTGTACTCGCCCTTTAGGATGACACCCGGCGTATAAGACAACCCCCGACTTTCGAGAAGATTTTCCTGGGTTAAAAAGCCGTCTTATACGCCGGAAAACACGGTATCTCCTGAATGCCCACTGCGCCGGACATTGTACTGAGTCCTGGGAGTCAGCAATGAATCAGATACCACCTCTCTGCTCAGTGGGCATGTGAGCGAGCATAGAAGACCAGCAAGTGAAAATTCCACTTCAACAGAACACAACCAGAGCCGGGACGGAGGTCTGCACAGGGCATGATGGGAGCTGGGAAAAGGCATCTAGCCACCTGGGGGGGCCAAGGAAGGGTTCCCAAAAGGTGATAAGGGAGCTGAGTCCCACGGGGAAAGGGGGAGTCAGCCAACGGACACGGGAGCGAGAAAAGGACATTGCAGGCCCAGGGAACAGGGACCAGCCTGAGGGAAGGCAGGGCAGTGTGGGCCCAGGAGACTTGTGGGAGGATCTCCAGACGGACCAGCGCTCAGGAATGATGCCCACTCTCGCTCTGAGCAACAGAAAGCACGGGCAGGGGGGCGGTCCAGGGAGCAAGGAGGATGCGGCACCAGCTCTGTTGCCAAAGAAGAAACGTGCACCTGAGCTCCAGGGAAGGAGGGCACCGCTTGGTGGGGGCTGGGGAGCGTGGCAGTGGGCCCCCAAGGCTGAGGCTGCTGGTCCTGCTGCCGACTGACAGCCCAGCCCCCCCACCCCCAGAGGGCTCAGCCTCCCTGAAGAGCCCAGGCCAGAGGATGCTGAGTGTCCTTCCGACGAGCTTATTCACGGCACAGGTCTTCCTGTGTTCTTTCTTAGAGAGGGAAGGGCAAACGCTGCACCACAGCCATTCCCCGTCCAGCTTTCTGAAGAACTGCCCCCCGCTGGCCCCGAGAGGGGGACCCCAGGGGTCAGGCCTGGAGAGATGCTGAAGGAAGGCGTACAGGGCACTGAGACGAGGGGCCTGACTAAGCATCGGCTGTGGGCTTGTTCGAGGGCCGCCACACTCGCAGGAAAGGAGCACTGGGTTCCATCAGGGTGTTTCATGGTAGATCCTTTTTTAAAAAAAAAAAAATAGCAGTAAAAATAACCTCTCCAGCCCTAACCGGTTTGGCTCAGTGGATAGAGCGTCAGCCTGTGGACCAAAGGGTCCCAGGTTTGATTCTGGTCAAGGGCATGGACCTTGGTTGCAGGCACATCCCCAGTAGGGGGTGTGCAAGAGGCAGCTGATTGATGTTTCTCTCTCATCGATGTTTCTATCTCTCTATCCCTCTCTCTTCCTCTCTGTAAAAAATAAATAAAATATATTTTTAAAAAAGAACCTCTTCAGTATGGTAAAATGTGCTCATTAAGATCACCGCAACGCACTTATTGAAATTGGAGAGACAGTGAGGAATTGCCCATCGACTCCACACATTGAAAAGCAAAAGCACACTTATCTGTATCTCTGACACCTAAGTCATCATAAAACCATGAATAATTAAGTAAACAGGCCCTGGCCATTTGCTCAGTGGTTAGAGCTTCATCCTGCACACAAGTTAGATTCCTGATCAGAGTGCAGGAATCTCTCATATTGATGTTTTTCTTTCTCTCCCTTTCCCTCCCTCCTTTCCTTTCTTTCTAAAATCAATTTTTTTTAAAACATATGCTCAGGTGAAGAGTAAGAAAGAAAGAGTACACAAGAGCAGCATATGGAAAAACAAGACTGACTCACCAGGGAAAGTGGAAGTCACCAAGGTTTGTGGGTGCCTGGTCCTTAAGGAGGCCCCACCATCTGGCTCCAGCAGGTGTCGCTACCAAACAGACCAGGCAGGACACACAGGGACCCCAAAAGTCACCCCTCATCCCAGCTCCAGAAGTGCCACGTACATGACACCATAGGCTGTGTGGTGGCTCTCTCCATACAGCCCTGCCCTGTTTTCCAGTAGGACAGCAAACACCTTGAGAGCGAGGGATGTTTACATCTCAAAATGATGTAAACATCTCAACATGCCTACAACTTTCATTGAGCGTGAGTCACGCTGGCCTTGAAAATGCTATGGTCCAGTCCTCCATGCTGCTCAACCATCCTCTCCCCACCTGGCCCCTCCCTCTGTTCCGAGTGACCCCCACAGCCTCATCCGGTTCTGAGACACAGCAGTTGGGCGATTTATTTGCTGAACCAGGCCCCACGATACTTCCACGATACTTTGTCACGATACTTTCCTAAACAAACACAATTCCTCTCTCAGGAAAACATCTCCACCATCTATGCTACATAAATACCATTATTTCCAGCATATAAGATGACTTTGTAACCCAGGAAAATCTTCTCCAAAGTCAGGGGTCCTCTTATACACCGGGTGTCATCTTATAGGGCGAGTACATTCCAAACTCTATATTTTAACTGGAAAAGTTGGGGGTCGTCTTATACGCCTAGTCGTCTTATACTTCGGAAAATACGGTAGGCATTTATTTCCTGTGCGTCGGCCACAGTATGATGGCGTGGGCAGATACTGAATGTTGTGAGAGCACAGAGAGGCACAGGCCTAGGTTGAGGGAGTCAGAAAAGATATTCTAAGGGAAGTGACATCGAAGCTGAGATCAAGAGAAGGGTGAGAGAGTGATCCAGGAATAGAGGGAAAGGGGTCCGAGGCAGAGGAAAAGAGCCCCAAAAGCCGAGAAGCAAGAGAGAGGGTAGCACATTGAGGGGATCACAAGAGGTTCCCATGTGGGGCATGATTAGGGCAGAGCTAGAGCCCAGGCTGGGCCAGGCCACACCTGAGAGGTCAGGCGACGCTGTGCGATCGGGTCCGGAAGGCGATAGGAACCACTGGCGGCTTTAGGCAGGCAATGCCCCACTCAGATTTGCTCTCAGAAAGATGACAGGCAGGAGGCTGAAAAGCAGATTACAGTGGTACCTCGAGATACGAGTTTAATTCGTTCCATAACCTTGAGGCGTGGGAAACTATGAGACGCTCGAGTGGCGGTAAACTGGTGGGTCGTGTGCAGCCAGCCGATCCGCGCGATGACTCCTATCTCAAATGTTGCTCGTATTTCAAAGCAAAAATCGCTCGCTCGACGGCTCATATCTCAAAAATCTCGTATGTTAGGGCACTCGTATCTCGAGGTGCCACTGTATTAAGAAGCAACACTCGGAATAGAAACCAGTGCGAGGCCACCACAGGGCTCCCCATGGGAAGAGGACGGTGGCCTGGACGAGGAGGTCTGAGTGGGAAACAAGAGACGGGAACGACTTCAGGAAACATGAAAGAACCCAACTGGCGTGGCTCAGTGTGGGAGCATTGACCTCTGAACCACAAGGTCACAGTTGGATTCCCCGTCAGAGCACATGCCTGGGTGGTAGGCTCCGTCCCCTGCAGGAGGCATGCAGGATGCGGCCCACTGATGATTCTCTCTCATCACTGATGTCTCCATCTCTCATCGCTCACCCTTCCTCTCTGAAATCAATAAAAGTCTCTTTTTAAAAAATATAGATGAGCCAAAACCGGTTTGGCTTGGTGAATAGAGCATCGGCCTGCGGACTGAGGGCTCCCAGGTTCAATTCCGGTCAAGGGCAGTGGAGGGGGGCATGCAGGAGGCAGCTGATTGATGACTCTCTCTCTCATCGATGTTTCTGACTCTCTATCCCTCTCTCTTCCTCTCTGTAAAAACTCAATAAAATATATTTAAACATATATATATTTATTTCATATACAGTGGTACCTCGAGATACGAGTTTAATTCGTTCCGTAACCTTGAGGCGTGGGAAACTATGAGATGCTCGAGTCTCGGTAAACTGGTGGGTCGTGTGCAGCCGGCCGATCCGAGCGATGACTCATATCTCAACTGTTGCTCGTATTTCAAAGCAAAAATCGCTCGCTCAATGGCTCGTTATCTCAAAAATCTCGTATGTTAGGGCACTCGTATCTTGAGGTGCCAGTGTATGTATGTGTGTGTGTGTGTGTGTGTGTGTGTGTGTATATGAAAGAGGGGACCACCATCTCATGATGAGGGAGGGGGTGGGGGAGAAATCTTGGGCAACTCCTCCATCTCTGAATGGGGCAGCGAGGTGGCGGGCTGTATTGTCTGCCAAGGCGGAGAACCCCAAGGAGAAGCAGCCACGTTGGGAGAGACCTACTCATCTCTCTCTCCCCAGACCATTGTGCAAAGACGCCCGGCTCAGTCCTGCTCACTCCACTCACCCCTCAGAAGTCACTCGCCCAGAGGGGACCCAGAGAGGCCTCCCCAGGAACAAGCAGCGACATCCTGTTCTCGAGCATCACAGGGAACCAGTCAAGAGGTCTCCTTCGGCACTGGCCAGGCTGCCCTCCCCGGCCCTCGGCCCTTGGCTTCTTCAGAAGGGCCTTCTGAGTTTGCACACACCTGCCACTGGGGCCCCTCTCTGGCCCTCTGAGTCTCAACCTCAGACCCCCCCTCCCTCGGCCTGTGGGAAGATGCCCCGGTCCCTTCTCCTCTGCGCCCAGGGCCGTTCCCCCAGTCCAGGAAAGCCAAACCCCGGGGCAGCGTCCCTCAGCCAGGCTGCAATTAGCAGATTAGCGGCTTGTTGCTCTTGTCCCGGGTCCCACTCTCTGACCTCACGAGGGTCCGGCGCGCCTGCACCCCGCGCGGCGGCTCCGGGAAGGGGCCCTGGGCTTCTCTGGCAAAAAGAAAAGAAAGAAAGAAAGAAAAAAAAAAAAAACCCAGCCTGTCACCGTGAGTTTCCCCGTTGTCGAGCTAAACTACAATTGATGTTCTGTCTCTATCAATTTCTCAGGAACGCCGGGACGCGGGCCCGGGATTAATGAAGACAGCAGAGAGGCAGGCATGCGCCTGGCCCCGCTCCAGAGCTGACGGGGAGCACGGATCCCGAGTAAAATTCCCGGAGACCTGGGGAGGCCCGAACCAGGCAAAACAAGTCGGCGCGGGGGTCGGGCGCGGGCTGGGTGGGACGGACAGATGCCAAAACGGCTGGGGAGGGTCGTTCTGCCGGGAAAACGGCCTCGTGATCACCCCTTTTTATGATCAGGATCGTTTTCATCCTCTGAGCAGAGCAATTTCACTCCAGACGAAAAGGACATGCCCACAGGTATGTATATGGCAGTCTAGGATCACACACACACACACACATACACACACTACACACACACACACACACTCACTCACACTCAGACACACTCGCCCATGTTCACACACACACATTCTTCCACCCAGAGTGTAGATGACACGTCAGGGAGGGGACAGGGCCGCGCCAGAGCCACCTCTCAAGAACGGACTGGTGTGCACACCCCCATATTTTGACCCAATCCCCCCGCACCTCTCAGCATTGTCGCTCAGACCAGACGCCCTCCCGGGTCGCCAGTGGGGAAAAGCCCTGATTAGCGTGGGAGGCCACACTGGTATCGCATGAAAAACCAACAGGAGGCTTGTCTGCGTCTCGGTTTGAGAAATGAATGGAAGCCGGTCATTGGCCCCTGTTTTCCAGATGCTGTCGTCTGGGGGCTTCTGGTTTCAGAAATATTTTTTTAATCACATATAATTCCTTAATCCCTCCAAACTGATCAGCTCCTTCTAAGTTCTCGCTGGCTCTAGTCAGGCTGAAACAACTCAGCTAAACCATCGCTCCCATCAAACCACCGTGCCAGCCCCTGGGATGCGGGGCTCTGCGGGATGCAAAAACGCCAGCAGCCTGGCCAGCGTGGCTCAGTGGTTGCGGGTTGACCTATGAACCAGGAGATTACAGTTCTCTTCCCAGTCGGGGGGATATGCCCGGGTGGCAGGCTCAATTCCCAGTATGGAGTGTGCAGGAGGCAGCGGATCAAATGATTCTGTCTCATCATTGATGTTTCTCTCTCTCTCTCCCTCTCCCTTCCTGTATGAAGTCAATAAAAATATATATATATATATATATATATATATTTAAATTCTAGCAGACTCTGTGGGACCCAAGGGTGATGGTGGGACATCTACAGCATTGGATTCCCATAAGCATCAAGAAAAACAAATGGGCCAAAACCGGTTTGGCTCAGTGGATAGAGCGTTGGCCTGTGGACTGAAAGGTCCCAGGTTTGATTCCAGTCAAGGGCATGTACCTTGGTTGCGGGCACATCTCCACTAGGGGGCGTGCGGGAGGCAGCTGATGGATGTCTCTCTCTCATCGATGTTTCTGACTTTCTATCCCTCTTCCTTCCTCTCTGTAAAAAAATCAATAAAATATATTTTTAAAAAGAAAAACAAATGGAAGGTGTTGCCCCTTCTCCATAAAGGAGAGCTAATTTTACTAGGGATGTGATCATCTTAACCCTGACGTGAGGAGGCTGAAAAGGCAGAATTTATTTCCAGGCTCCAAAGCCCTCAGCCCCTGCGTTAGAAAACAGTGCGTGTCTCCTTGCTCAGAACGTCCTCACCAGGAATGTGCAACAGACAGGAGGTGGTCGCAACATGCAATGCCTCTTTCTTACATGTGCTGCCGGGGACTGCCGTGGGGATTTAAGTTATAACATTTACACTAACTATAGTGATGCTGTTGGTAGAAGAGGAAGGTAGATAGAAAAAGGACAAGAACTACAGAAAGAAAGGAAGGAAGGAAGGAAGGAAGGAAGGAAGGAAGGAAGGAAGGAAGGAAGGAAGGAAGGAAGGAAGGAAGGAAGGAAGGAGAGGAAGGAAGGAAGGGAGGGAAGGAGGGAGGAAGAAAGAGAGAAAGAGAAAGAGAAAGAGAGAGAGAGAGAGAGAGAGAAAGGAAGGAAGGAACGAAGGAACGAAGGAATGAAGGAAGGAAAAAAGAAAGAAAGAAACAAAGAAAGAAAGAAAAGGAAAGGAAAGAAAGACAAGGAGAACATGCAGAAGAGAACAGAAGGCCCTTGCACAGTGTAAATGCTCACGAATTACTTCAGAAAGCAAGTTCAATGAGCACACACGTCAGAAAAACGCGATGTGATACAACAGACACACTGGACCAGAATGGGTTTTTATGCCAAGTATGGCCTCTTTCTCACCTTGCAACCATGAAGAATACTGAACTTCCGTCTTAGTGAGTTTGGCCTCCGGGACAAAGTGCCATAAACAGGGTGACTTACAGCCAGAAATGCACTTTGTCACAGTCTGGAGGCTGGAAGACTGAGATTGGGGTGCCAGAGAGGTCAGGCTCTGGTGGGAGCTCCCTCTCTGGCTTGCAGGTGGCCCCCCCACTTTTGACCATGTGCTCACCTGGCCTTTCCCCGGTGCATGTACACCAAGAGGACTCACACTGTCTGGTGTCTCTTCTTACAGAGACACCAATCCCATCAGACCAGGAGCCTGCCCTCGTGACCAAGTTACTCCCACAGGCCCCATCTCTAAGGCCAACACATCGAATTTGGGGGGCAGAGGAGGGGCATAATCCTTAAAGCTCAGTCTTCTTGTTTGCCAATATCAATTCTTACATTTGTCTCTGGTATTTCCTTCTACTCAATCCCTTCTGTTGTCCAGAAGCTACACATTCTGGGCTGTTGTTAACAATAAGTTCTCAATTCCCTGACGGGTAGGACACGTGTGCAGAAGATGCCCCCTGGCACTGAGGCTGCCCAAAGCTGGAGGAGCCAGCTGAGGAGTCGCTGCTGAATCGGGGATGTTCAAATATAAGCTTCTGGGGACACATCCTACAAACTTCTGAGACTCTCTAAAGCAATGGTTCTCAACCTTCCTAAGGCCGCAACCCTTGCATACAGTTCCTCATGGGGTGGTGACCCCAACCATGAAATGTTGCTACTGTGATGCATCGTGATGTAAATATCTGCATTTTCCGATGGTCTTAGGCGACCCCTGTGAAAGGGTCGTTTGACCACCAAAGGGGTCGCAACCCACAGGTTGAGAACCGCTGTCCTACAGCCTCCGCTACCCTGAAGGTCCATCTGTTTGCTTCCAAATGCCTGGGTGTTCTTTTCTTCGTCCCTTCCTGAGAGGACAGTGGTGGCTCCGGTGTGTACGTGCTGAAGGACGAGACCCAGTGTTTGTAAGGCTAGGACTGGGGATGGAACTGAGCATTTTCCATTCCAGCCAGACGGTGCCTTCTTCCAGCCCCAATAGTGTGCCTCTAGCCACACTCTACTGTGATCTCTCTCTCTTCTCTCTCTTTTTTTTTTAACAAGACTTTGTCCCAACAAGACTGTGGGCAGCTACAGGGCAAAGATCCATGTAGAATTAGGGACTCTGGTTGCCTTGAAGGGGGTCACAATTTTGCTAAGAAGGCACAATCTGCTGTGACAGGATGGAGTGTGGGACTCTGCCTGTTGTCTCAGAAGTGTGGCTAAGGCCCAGAGTCATGGACCACGATGCAGGTGATCCCATGTTCTAAAATCAGAGGGTCACCGCTCCCCTCCCTGTTTGCGTGAAGGTGCCAAAGCCAGCTGCTCTGTACCACGAACTACCAGCCTCAGAATGCAGAGACAGACAGAGGTGGTCTGCAAATTCAGGGTGCAATGTTTGGGGGGAAATGCCATGCCCTCCCCTACAAAGGAAGATTACCCCCAACTACCCTCCCAAGAATCACTTGTACAGATCAAAATGGTTATGGGCTGACTTGTGGTTCCCCAAAATTCAAACGATGAAATCCTAATACCCAGTGTCTCTGAATATGACCTTATTTGGAAATAGGGATGTTGCAGATTATAGTTAGTTAAGATGAGGTCAAAGTAGAGTTGGGGGGTCCCTAATCCAATATGATTGGTATTTTTATAAAAGGAACACCATGTAGCCGAAACCGGTTTGGCTCAGTGGATAGAGCGTCGACCTGCAGACTGAAAGGTCCCAGGTTCGATTCCGGTCAAGGGCATGTACCTTGGTGGCAGGCACATCTCCAGTAGGGGGCATGCAGGAGGCGGCTGATCGATGTTTCTGTCTCTTCGATGTCTCTAACTCTCTATCCCTCTCCCTTCCTCTCTGTAAAAAATCAATAAAATATATTTAAAAAAAAGAACACAATGTAAAGAGATACACACACACACACACACACACACACACACACGGAAAACACCGTGTGAACCTTGGCATCCGCAAGCCAAGGAACTTCCAGAAGGTTCTCTGAAAGAGAGGCTGGGAAGAGAGTCTTTCCTGAGACCTCCAAAGGCCGCGCGCTGCCAAAGCCCTGATGTTGAACCTCTGGCCTCCGGAGCTGCGAGACAGTAAGTTTCTCTCGTTCCAGGCCACCTGCTTCGGGGTGTCTGTCAGAGCCACCCTAAGAACCTAACGCGGAGGCGACTGCAAACAGGAGACGTGCGTCTCACCCACTGGTGGGAAGTCTGCTCCGGCGGGGGCGGCGGAATTGGCTGTGGCAGCCCGCGAGACAGAGTGTTTTCTCTGGTTTCTGGCCACCGGAGAGACACACAACAAAGGCAAGAGGAGAAGATAGGGGTATTGGCGTGGAAGGCCTGACGACAAACACATTCATTCGCGTGTGTTCCTGCCCTCGGAGCCTGCCCTCCCCGTGGCCGGTGTGGTTTTCTCCGGGGATCCAGAGGGCAGAGCCAGGTGCTCGCTCCAGACACAAGGTCTCCCCTCCTCCGGGTTCCCGGAGTCTGGGCCACTGGCCCACCTGCCCGATCAGCCATCTGCGACGTGCGGTTTCTCTGTCTGTGCGGAGGGTTGGCTGGGCTTTCTCGAGAGCACGGACCGCACTTACTCTAACTCTGGTCAACAGCACAGAGGACATGTCCTTGGTGAGCACCATGAACCGGGTACCATGTTAAATACAGGGGTACCTCGAGATACGAGTGCCCTAACATACGAGATTTTTGAGATAAGAGCCGTCGAGGGAGTGATTTTTGGTTTGAAATACGAGCAACAGTTGAGATAGAAGTCATCGCGCGGATTGGCCAGCTGCACATGACCCACCAGTTTACAGCGATTCGAGTGTCTCATAGTTTCCCACGCCTCAAGGTTACGGAACGAATTAAACTCGTATCTCAAGGTGCCACTGTACTTCATGTAGCCCGGCTGGTGTGGGTCAATGGTTGAGTGTTGACCTATGAACCAGGAGGTCATGGTTCCATTCCCGTTCAGGGCACGTGTTGCAAGCTTGTTCCCCAGTTGTGGAGTGTGCGGGAGGCGGCTGATCCATGATTCTCTCTCATCATTGATGTTTCTGTCTCTCCCTCTCCCTTCCTCTCTGAAATCAATACAAATATATTTTAATAAATAAAATAAAATAAAACATACATATCAGTAAACACAAGGAGAGTATTTAAAACAGAAAAAGTACTATCTTCATTGAGTTCTTAATCTTAAAAAAAAAAAAAGACTTCATGTAAATTGTTTCATTTGATTCCCACAAATTCCTACAAGGTCTGGGGTCTGATCCCCATTTTAAGAATGAGAAGACTGCCGAGACTGGTTTGGCTCAGTGGATAGAGCGGATTGAAAGGTCCCAGGTTCGATTCCGGTTGGGGGCATGTACCTTGCTTGCGGGCACATCTTCACTGTGGGGTGTGCAAGAGGCAGCTGATCGATGTCTCTCTCTCATCGATCTTTCTGACTTTCTATCTCTCTCCCTTCCTCTCTGTAAAAAATCAATAAAATATATTTACTTTAAAAAAACAATGAGAAGACTGAGGCTCAGAGAACATACTCTTTCTACTTCTCCACCCTGCCTCTCAGCGTGAGAGAAGAGTTGCAAAGATTATGGAAGATCATTATAATTAAGACCCATGGACTTCACAGCTGAAAGGAACCGTGAATAACACCCTTTCCAATCTCCTTACCAGACAGTTGGCGAATCTGAGGTCAAAAGGGGAAACTGACTCACTCAAATGTGCAAGAGCTCAGCAGAGAAGGCTGCGTGTGCTCTCTGGACCCCCAGCCCCAGGATAATTTAGAGGCATCTTAACCAAAGGCGAGATTACGGATGGGGAAAGGGCTGTTTATATGGGGGGTGGGGCTGTGCATGGTGGTCTGGGGCCATCACCCAGCTTCCCCATCCTGCCTGCCCCAAGCCCTTCGGCATGGGATTCCTGCGGCCATCCTAAGGATGCTGCTCCTGGTCGTTGAGGAGCAAATATCCTCATATGGCATCCACACATCTGTCACCTCAAAACCCCAGATGCCATCAACATCCGGCCTTTGCAGACCTGACCTTGCTTTCCTCGCTCTGCCCAATCCAGCGTCAGGCAGGCAGAGAGAACACTCAGGCCACAGTCAACAGTGGAAGGATCGAGCTAAAGCAGGAATGTAAATCATAACTCGTAAACAGTGTCGGCCGGGGTGAACGTTTTTTTTAAATATATATTTTATTGATTTTTTACAGAGAGGAAAGGAGAGGGATAGAGAGTTAGAAACATCGATGAGAGAGAGACATCGATCAGCCGCCTCCTGCAAACCCCCTACTGGGGAAGTGCACGAAACCAGGATACATGCCCTTGACCGGAATCGAACCTGGGACCTTTCAGTCCGCAGGCTGACGCTCTATCCATTGAGCCACACCGGTTTTGGTAAGGGGTGAACGCTTTTAACGCACCAGCAGACCTGTCCCCAGTGTCAATGAGGAGGGGAATGAAAGGATGTTAGGGGAGGTGGTGAGAAAGGGAGAACAGAGAAGCAGAGGCAGGAAAGACTTGCGAGAGTCACACTAACAATCTGAGTGCTAGAGTCCAGCCGGTGCCTCCTCTCGGTGAGATCCCAAGCCCATCCCACCCCGGTGGACCAGTAAACCCCAAGGGAGGGTCCTGGTGAGAAGCTGGCTTGGTGGCAACATTTCAAGGCCAGCAATGACAGACCCACTGCATCCCGACTCCCCCTTCTAACTCCTAGCAGTCCACAGGCACCCATGGTCCCCAAATCCACCAACTTCCAGTGGACACTGCCCAGGCCCAGGACTGATGAGCAACAGACAAGGCTGAGTATGAGGCTCCTCTAGCCCATCAAAAGCTAGGGTCCCGCCGAGACCGGTTTGGCTCAGTGGATAGAGCGTCGGCCTGTGGACTGAAAGGTCCCAGGTTCGATTCCGGGCATGTACATTGATTGCGGGCACATCCCCAGTAGGGGAGCATGCAGGAGGCAGCTGATGGATGTCTCTCTCTCATCCATGTTTCTAACTTTCTATCCCTCTCCCTTCCTCTCTGTGAAAAATCAATAAAATATATTTTTTAAAAATAAGCTAGGGTCTTTCTGTCCTATGCCCCGTGCCCAGAGGGCCCAGGTCAGCTCCCGATTTCAAGTAGCTATGAGGATTCAAATAATGCAACTCCAGGGACCAGCACAGTGCCTGGCACACGGCAGGGGCTTGCTACCTGGCGGTTATGATTATTTGCAACTGCGACTCTTCACACCCCACTTCCTTCTCCTCTCGGTCACACTGACGTGACATATGCCGGCGCCCTGCCCCGCGGAATGCAGGCAGAGTGCCCCGCTCCACTTCCCGGCCCGGCCCGTTAAACCCTTCCATGTGTGATCTGCCCTCTCTCCCCATCTGTCAGCCAGACAGCCCAGCGGAGCGCCCACAGCCCGGGGGGAGCCAAACCACAGGCGGAGGAGCCATGTCCCAGGATGGGCACGGCTGATGCCGCCTTGGAGACGCACCAGGAACATCAGGTCGGTGAGAAATGCGCCCGGAGAGTGAGCCACTGAGACCGGGTGTCTGTTGGGTGCAAGCACCGATATTGCGCCCCTCATGAGCAGGCCTTGACCTTAACAGTGGCTTCCAGAGAAGACGCCACAAGGACCAGAGACACGTTCTGCCTGACACCTGCTTTGGTCGGAGCTGTGACCTTCGGCCCGGCTTCTGGCAGCAGCTGTGTGCGGCCTGACCCCCTCCTCTCCTCTCCTCTCCAGACCCCTGCGAACTGTCCTGGTGCCACTGGCCCAGACCCGCCTGGCACTCCCATCTCACTTCCTGCCCATCTGAAAGCAGCAGCAGCAGGTCCGGCCCTGCACCCCCACCCCAGCCGATGGGAAGGCCTCCCGGCTGAGGGCCGGGCCTTCCTGAAAAGGAGCAGCGCTGCCGAGACCGGTGTTGCTCAGTGGATAGAGCGTCGGCCTGCGGACTGAAAGGTCCCAGGTTCCATTCTGGTCGGGGGCATGTACCTTAGTTGCGGGCACATCTCCAGTAGGGGGCGTGCAGGAGGCGGCCAATCGATGTCTCTCTCTCATCGATGTTTCTGACTTTCTATCCCTCTCCCTTCCTCTCTGTAAAAAATCAATAAAATATATTTTTTAAAAAGGAGCAGCGGGACGTAATGAAAAGAGCATCAGATCCCAAGTCGGTCAAACCGAAGGGAAAATGCCCAGGCCATGTGCTAGCATGTGGGGATTCGGAAACACAGGTTAGCATCCAGGAGCAGAGCCATCGACACGTCTCACCAGGCTTCTGCCCAATCCTGGCGCGTCCCTCGCCCCAGCCCCACGGGTCCTTCTATTTCCCAGCTCTTCTTCCCGCCCCGGCACAGACTCATTCCTCCCTCTTCCGGCTGCTGCCCAGTGCCCATCTGTTCACTCCCCTCAGCTGCAGGCCTGGCACAGCTCTACGTCTGGAGTGTGCATAGCACGCAAAAGCTACTGGCTATTGAGGTGTGTGAAGGGGCGGGGTGTGGCCTGAAACAGGGGGGTCATGAAAGAAAACACCTTAAATACCTCTTTGGAGCGGGGGAAACGAAGAGGCTCAGAAAGGATGTGTCACCTGAGTCAAGTCTCAAAACAATAAATAGACGTGAACCAACGAGGGAACAGCATAGGCGAAGGCCCGGCAGTCGGGAGCACAACAAGGGAAGAAGCTGGGGAGGGCGGGCTGCCGGAGAGAAGGGCAGACCCCGGAAGATGGGCAGGTGTAGGGGTCAAGGGTGCAGGTTCAGGGGTCAAGGGTGCAGCTGACCCCTGGAGACAAGAGCCAGGAAACCATGATCCCCACCCCGGATGCAGCGAGCTGGCCATTTCTAAATCCCACGATTCTGTTCCTCTTTGCCCCAACGTGGTGACTCAGAAAATCCCTCAAACCCACCCTCTGCTTCTCGCGTCCGGCATCTGAAATCAGGCCGGAGAGAGAAATCAGGCTGGCCCAGGCTCGGTGACATGGGCCGTGTGGCTGTCCAGCGGGTGCCCTTTCAAGGGCGCTCTGTACCCCCGCCAGCCGGTGGACGGCACCGCCTTACCTCAGCCCTGCCACCTCTGCGCTCGGGATTCCTCCTTCCCTGACACAAACCATACCAAGTGTCAGCACTTGGCGACGGCAAAGTAAACCGTTCGTACATACCAGGTCTGGGAACACTTTAAATAATAGGTCAGTTAGTTAATGCCGCGCTACAATAAAAATTCCCGTCCGAGTACACATTACATCCTCATTAATGCCGAGAGAGTGCAGCGTGATTAATGTTATGACAATGAGGGACTGGGAGCCCGTGATGAGAGCCAGGCGGCGGCAGCACACGGGGGCCCGGGGCGGCTCCTGCCACCCTGGAGCACCTCAGGGTGCAGCCTGCTCCTCCCCTGGGTGCTCCCAGCCCCTCCACAGCACAGCTTCAGTGAGACGGGTATACCAGGAAGCCCACACGCAGCCAGCCCCAGCCCTGAGGCCGGTCGGGAGACAACGGAGCGAGAGAAATGTCTCCTTAACACATGTCCTTCTGAAACAAGAGCACAGACCCTCATGTCCATGGGCAGGGAGAGGCCCTCTCTCACCCAGGATGCGACTGGGGCCAGAGCTGGTTGGCTCCTGAACCTAAAGGGGGTTGATGGTTGATGGTGATTGGCCCATGCCAGACTCTCCTCAAGTGCTGGCTTCTGGGTCACATCCTCCAAGGCTCAGCTGGGGGTAGGCTGGCCTGACCTACTATGAGGGTCTCTGTGCCCTGGGGTCTCTGTGCTCCTCACAGTTTCTCTCGACGACAGTAGATGACAGTACGTGGTGGAGCTGGGCTCTGGGAGGGGACCAGAACGCTCCATTGTTTTCCTCTCTGACATGAGCCACCACCTCTAATACCACTGGCCCATCGTCACCTCTCCCCACTGTTTTCACAAAGCAAGTCCCAAAGTGGTGCGTCTCGGGGCTGAGACGGGAGCCCCAGAGGGACATCAAGGTGAGGAAGGGTGGGTTGTCACCCCCCAGTTAGGAAAGAGCAGCTCAGACTTTCCACTGACATCAGAGCCAGCCCCATTGATTAATGAGTTGCCGGGCTGACCGGGAAGGAAGGATGAGAGCTGCTACAAGTGGGTGTTGACTTTTTAAACAACCATAAATTCCAGGAGGGTGACAAAGGGTCTGCTCGGTAATTGTGTTCATTATTTACACTAAAATCTAATTAAAGTCATTACACTTTTTATTCATTAAACATACTTGCTGGCGCAGACATCAAGCCAGCGGGAGTTGCTGCTAGACTCCTCGTGGAAGTGGAGGGGCCTCGGGTCCCGCCAGAGACCAACACCCCAGCCATCTTCTGAGTCAGACTTTCTCTGGAAAGGAAGACTCGGCCGAGAAAAACAGAGGGGGGGGGTCGGGAGAGAGGCAGGAAAGTATCGCAAAGCTCCCCAGCAGCCTTTGCCCTCCCTGCCCCTCTGATGCAGAACCAATGGATTCCTTCCCCAGGCCCCGTTACCCACTGCAGGAGCACATGCCTAGGACATGGTGGGCAAAGCCAGGCACTGCCGAGGATCAGGTGAAGACCAAGGCCTAGGAAAAGGATTAGAGTCCATTTAACTAGGCAACATTTCTAGATGCTTCCTCTGAACATGTGTCAGTGGAAGGCTCTTTAAAAAAAAAAAAAATGAGATCTATCTCTAAAGTCGTTGATATTCTACTATGGATAATGGGAATTTAACCTATTGATAAAGCAAACTGGGATCCCTTAGCAAAATACAAGGAGAGGCCAGCAGGGAACTAGAGGAAGGTAAAATTCTTTCTAGTTGAATTTGGAACAGCTTCATAACCAAAGTTGAGAGTAATAGGAGCTGGCTCCAAATGCCGGTCCCTCCGAAGAAACATGGAAAACCTGTTAGAACCAACTTTGTCAGAACTCTGGGAAATAGTCAAAAATATTATCGCAATTAAGCAAACACTGAATGAAGTAAACGATTTTAAATGATAGGAAAACCCTTATCTGATACCATACATACAATCAACTCAAAATGGATTAAAAATGTAAGATCTGAAACGATAAAATTTCTAGAAGACCAGGGGAGAATCTCCTATGGCCTTGGCAATGATTTTTTGACTCAGATATCAAAAGCAAAGGCAACATAAGCAAAAACTAAGAAATGGTACCATATCAAACCAAAAAGTTTCTGTACAGCAGAGGAAATAATCAACAAAATTTAAAGGCACACTATGAAATGAGAAAAAAAGATTTATAAACTATCAGATAAAGGGTTAATATATATATATATATATATATATATATATATATATATATTTAATTCTTATGATTCAATAGCAAAAAATAATAATGGCCCGAATAAAGAATGGGCAAAAGACCTGAATAGATATATTTTCAAAGACATACAGTGGCTGACAGGTACAGAAAGGTGTTGACTAGCAGTGGTAAAAGTCGGCATCCTTGCGTTTTACTAATTTAAGGGGAAAGCTTTTAATATTTGTCACTGAGTCTGATATTAGTGCTGGGTTTTTTATCAATGCTCTGCGTGCATTCCATAAGGCTTACTTACCACGTTATGTTTTTGTACTTGACAGATGGTCTATCTAGAACAGTGGTTCTCAACCTTCCGAAGGCCACAATCCTTGCATACAGTTCCTCATGGGGTGGTGACCCCCAACCATGAAATTTTGGTACTGTGATGCATCGTGATGTAAATATCTGCATTTTTCGATGGTCTTAGGCGACCCTGTGAAAGGGTCGTTCAACCCCCAAAGGGGTCGCGACCCACAGGTTGAGAACCACTGATCTAGAACAATTAGGGGAGAAAAAGAAACAAAAAGCATCCAAATCTGGAGGAAAGAAGTAAACCTATCTTCAATCTCACAATCTTACATCTAGAAAATCCTGAGGATTTCACACACAAAAAGCTACCGGAGCTAATAAAGTCAGCAAAGGTGCAGGGTACAAAGGTCAACCTGCAAAAGATCAGTTGTGCTTGAATACTCCAGCAATGAGCAATCTGGGGAGGAAATTAAAATGGTGGTGGAAGAAGATGTGGGATGGTGAACACACAATACCATATAGAGATGATGTACTGTAGACTGGCATACCTGAAACCTATAACCTATATAGTTTTATTAACCAACGTCAACCCCAACAAACTCCATTAAAAAATATAAATAAATAAGAAAATTAAGAGAACAATTTCATTTACAATAGCACCCAATGCTACAGTAAAATACATAGGAATAAATTTAACAGGGGATGTAAAAGACTTATACCTAGAAAGCCACAAACCATCGATGAAGAAAATGGAAGGAGACCTCCATAGAGGTGAAGACATGTGTGTCTGTGGGTTGGGAGACTTACTGTGATTTAGATGGCAGCGTCATCCAATGGCATCGACCATCACATCCCTAAAGGTAACTGGCAGTTGCATAGCGAGCGCCTGCTTCCCTGAAGCATCCCTGTCACTCTCTGTCCTAAGCTTCTAACAAGAACCTTGGTGCATGCCAACGGATTGGCCGTGGGGAAGTCTGAAGGTGACAGTGAAGCTGCTTTTTTAAAATATATATATATATATTTTATTGTTTTTTTACAGAGAGGAAGGGAGAGGGATAGGAAGTCAGAAACATTGATGAGAGAGAGACATCGATCAGCTGCCCCACAGTGGAGATGTGCCCGCAAGCAAGGTACATGCCCCCGACCGGAATCAAACCTGGGACCTTTCAGTCCACAAGCCGACGCTCTATCCACTGAGCCAAACTGGTCTCGGCTGAAGCTGCATTTTAACTCGGGATTTGTTTCCACAGTCTACCTGTCACATTAATGCACGTAAAGTGAAAGTCCACTGTCTACCATCTGAGACGACATGAGCTTTTTCCCATACGCGCACACGCGTGGGTCTGTACATTTCACCCACAGTAGGACTTGGTAAACAACACAGCAATGCATTCCCAGAAACCGTCAGCAAATCAAACACCCACAAGTGCAGACAGATTTGAACAAGTTCCCAGCTTCCTCCCGGGTTCCACTTCCGAGGAAAGCTCATGGCTGCTCTGCCCTCTCTTCACACCCTGGCTGACAGTGTGTCCGGAGCTTTATCTCTCGTTTGATAAGAGACAGCCTCCCAGATTCCTTTCCCTTTGCCCAGATAAAGTACGTGATGGACTCTCGCACTTCACAGAGCTGAGCCGGTGCTAAGCGCCAACCGTCTACTCTTCCGTTTGTTTCAAAATTCTATTTTTTGAGGGATGTCAGAGCTAATAATGTTCAGCTGGACAGGTTTTACACTGCATGATTCCCGGAGGGGCCACTCATTCAGAATGTGTGCCTTCTCTCTCTCTATCTCTATCTCTCTCTCTTTCTTACACACACACACACACACACACAGACTTGTCCTCCAAAGCCAGTGTCGGGAGCGGAGAGCACACACTATGGGGCTGTGGCTGCGGGCAGCCAGCTCAGCTCTGTCTGACTGCATAGACGAGATGGCTCATGGTCCGCTCCACGCCAGCCCTGCAGCGAGCCCCATTCAAACGCTTGTCTCGGAAGGATTACAAATGACCGCACACTTGGACCCCGAGCGAGCGCCGTAACTGTTAAGTCTACAAGGGCATGCTGCAATCCCCAGGTGGGTCTGGCATTCGTCACCCATTCCCCCGCCCTGGGGCACCCGTGAAAGCCAAGGAAGGCCAGGCCGGACAGGGTCTCCCCCCCACACACCACCCCCGCCTGCTCCGTGTCTGCCAGGCCTGGCACTCTGCTTTCGTTCGGCTCCCCGTTGGCCATCTTCCGTCTTGGGTATCCTCCCTGCAGCCCTGCAGGTCCCCGTCCCCACCCTGTCTCATGCTGGGCCATGTGTCTGGCTGCGCTCGCCGGTCTGTCACTTCGCTGTATCAGGGGGTGATATCATTACTGGACCGGATCCTGGGGCCATCTGTCATTTCCCTGACTTCGGTTCTGAAAGCACACAGCCTTGGGTGCCTCACCTACCCAGCCTGCCATGGGGCATCTGGGCTGTTCGGGGGCC
>PVJN01030845.1:0-25318 GCA_004026805.1 Lasiurus borealis | reverse complement strand
CATTTTGCTCTTTCGTTATTGGTGGCATTCGGTTCTGCTTCCCCTTCCCTTCCCCTTATAAACTAGATGAATGGACATCGAACCAGAAATCTGAAGTCGAGGTGAGAGTTTCGCTTCCCCCACGGGCTGCCTAAGTGATCTTGCCCAGTTCACAACCCCTTCGGCCCAGTTCCTTCTCTGTCAGAGAAGCTGTAGGACTAGAAGGAAGTCCCCTCCTGTGCTGAATAGTGTCTTCCTTTCTCTCTGCCCTTCCGTCCTCCCATCATCGCTTTTCCTTCCTTCTCTTCTCGGCCTAGTATAGCAGGCCCTCCCTCCCCCTTGTCACCAGGCTTCTTCTTATATGTAGGCAGGGATGTGGTAGGAGAGGGCACTGTTGACTAAGAAGCTGGGGGACAGGAAGATAGTGAGGAGAGGGACAGGACAGGAATGCACAGGCAGCCCAGGATCAACCTGTGAACCAGGAGTCACGTGTCCAGGTTGCAGGTTCGATCCCCAGTGTGGGGAACGCAGGAAGCGGCCAGCTGATGTTTCTGTCTCTCTCCCCCTCTCCCGTCCTCTCTGAAATATATATATTTTTAAGTGCACAGGCAGAGCTGGCCTCAAACATGTAACATAAATCATCTCGGCTTTGGGACCTCTTTCCCTGCTGGTTTTTCTTGGTCTCCCTGTCACCAGTGACCTCATACCACCCCTTAGTTTCACAGCCCCATCCCCTTTGTACCAGGTCATCCCACTCCCCTCCTCCACCTCCCCATCGGGCATCACATCTTACTGGCTCCGTCTCCCATTCCTTCAGGACTCTGCTCTGTGTTTGGAAATGGTGTGTCTCATCTTCCTACATTCACCAAGCATCCCTTCCGAGCACAGTGGTACCTCGAGATATGAATGCCTAACATACGAGATTTTTGAGATACAAGCCCCGTGATGATAATTTACTTGATACTTTTATCATTTTCAGTTAATTTTTCCTAAAACCACAGAACATAAACCTATTTGCTCCTGGAGGACATGTCTCCGGAAACTGAGGTTTGGTGAGGGTTCCATGGACCATGTCTCAGCTAATTAATGTTCTCCCCCCACCCCAATCATTTGAAATTACTAATCATTAATTTCTCTAGTATCTGCATGTAGATACTCCTTAAGGCTCTGGGTACTGGATACAGGAGCAACGTCTATGAGCCCCTGAAAACCCCTCCTCCTCTTGCTTCCCCCGAGTTCTTTTCAGCTTGTTCGTGATCGCGTGGGTGTCGGGGCTTGTGTCACACAGGCAGCCTCCAAAGGAAGGCTGCTTTAAGGCTCTCTCTCAGAACAGGCGTGTTAGGCTCCAGAAGCGATATGCGTTGTTGGTCCTTCTCATCCCTATTTTGAGTGTGTTTCTAAGGAGTAGGTTGGTCGTCATGGTTTTAGAAGGACTTCAGTGTCAGGGTGCACTAATACTGGAGGGAGGCACCGGCCATCTGTCCCTAAGGGAGAGGTGCTTAGGAAATAAATGGACGGGCGTCTAGCCAGAATGTGTTAGATGTCTCCCCGCGGGAAGCAGAACTCGGTCCCCGTTCTGGAATGCTAAGCTTCCCGAATTGAGGTTTGGTCTTTTCGGGAAACCTATGGGAAGAAAGTGCTTTGCTGATTGAAGGGGGCTGACTCTCTGCCCCATTTTCTCAACATCTTCGTGCTCCCGTTCCCTGCTTGCCGCCCACCCCCTGCCTTTCCACCTACAAGGAAGATGAACTTTGAATATGGGCAGGGGAGAACCTGGGTGCAGGACCAATAGCAGTTGGCATTTAGTATTGTTTTATTCCTAGTTGTTCTGCCCAGGGTCGTGGCGAGGCCTGGTTGAAAAGAATCCTGCCCTACCCCGGCACACCAGAGCACTGGGGACTGTCTAGAGCAGCGGTTCTCAACCTGTGGGTTGCGACCCCTTTGGGGGTCGAACGACCCTTTCACAGGAGTCGCCTAAGACCAGTGGAAAACACCTATTTCCCATGGTCTTAGGAACCAACACACCGCTTCTCGGTGTAGCAAAGTGTAGCAATGTAGTTTACTGTTGTTATATTAAGACTGTTACCCATGCTATACCACGATTCAAGACAAAATTTCATTTATTTGTAATTAGAAATAAATATTTCACAATATATAATTATATATTGTTTTTGTGATTAATCACTATGCTTTAATTATGTTCAATTTATAACAATGAAAATACATCCCGCATATCAGATATTTACATTACAGTTCATAACAGTAGCAAAATTACAGTTATGAAGTAGCAACGGAAATAATTTTATGGTTGGGGTCACCACCATATGAGGAGCTGTCTTAAAGGGTCGCGGCATTAGGAAGGTTGAGAACCGCTGCTCTAGATAGAAAGACCCAGTTCTTCGGGTCCAGAATCAGCAGTGCAAGCAGACACGGCACCCTCGGGTTCCTGGGAATCCCACAGCTCTCCACCGCAGCACAGGCGAGAGCCAGCCCACACCGCCCTGTCACACGCCTATTATTCATCAACAGGCCTCTATGTTCTTATGAATATGACGCTGCAGACCCAGAGGGATGTGTCACCAAGGGGAGGCTTCGCCGGTGGGATACAAAGGCTTGTGTGCATGCCCACCCGGAGTTTTCAGAAACTGCCCAGTCGCACCCCTTGGGCCTTGTTGGACTTGACAGCGAGGCATCTGTACTAACAGGATGCTGCTGGGCTCAGTCCCCATTGCGTTCAGACAGCGACCAGGGGAAGGCATCTGCAGGCTTGTGCACAGTGGCCAGGCCATTCCCTGTTGAAGATGTGGGGGTGGGGTGGGGGCACAGGCTCAGCAGCTACAGATGGGTGAGCAGAGCAGTTTCACCAGCATTTCCCTGCTTGTGCTGGGATACCATGCAGGTGATGATACCACGGCGTCGGGCTTTACGGGCACAAAGAAAAAAATGAAACCGAAAAGACGCCCAGATTGATTTTCTTTTTCTGGAGCAGGAATCTGAGCAGGAAAATGGTCACCAGGGGCAGACTCCCGCAGCGGGGTTCATCCAGCCTGTCTTCAGGGTTCCCACTAATCCCATTCCCCATGTCTGGCCCGGCAGCGCTTCCCCTCCCTTTCCCTTTAACCATTTCTGGTTGCTACATGGCCCTGGTTCTAAAAGAACAAAGGCTGGTTCCCTAAAGACCCCCTGTCTGTCTGCGTTTGTCTGAGCCAGTCAGATACCCTCAGCTGATCCGCATCCATATCCCCACTCCCTCAGCAGCCCACGCAGCTCATCAACACGCCCGAGCATCCCCTTCTCGGAAAGATGCTCAGAAACAGCTGGAAGGAGGCAGGCGGAGTGGGAGGGGGGGCACTATTGGCGGAAAAAGCCAGGGTCTCCGAGAAGCCAGGCTTGCCCGGGCCCTCGGTGGACACGCGTGTGTGTGAGCACATTTTCCACCCGCTGGCCGGCCCCCCGCAGCACCCCCGCGCCCGCCGGGGCGGCGGAGGCATTTTAATGTCAGATGGAATCGCTAATGCCCGCGTTGCCATGGCGACCCCGGGCGCGGCGGAGCTAAAAGCGGCTGCCTCCGCCGGGCGCCGCCTCCCCCGCCGCAGCCCACCCCGAGCGGGCGCTCCTTCTCTTTGTCTCGCTCGGTCCTCTCCACCCGCCCCCCTTTCCTTTGTCGCGCCGCCCCGGTTCCCAGGCCAGCGGCCCTTCCCGAGCCGCCCCAGGTCCAGGTGCCCAGAACCCACACCCCCTACGAGGTGGTCCCAGCCCAGAGCCAGGATTCCCACACCTGCCGGCGTCAGAGGCCCCACCCACCTGTCATTCTTGGGGCCTCGCACTGCCTCCGTTGAAATCAGTCTTTTCAGAGGAGAATTAAGGGAACAGGAACTGTTCTTCCCTCACCTGGTGCCCCGCCCCGAGCTGCCAGTCTCTCTGGCGGGGTCACTGGGCTGGAGGTGCTGCCCGCCTCACCCACCCCCGCTGCCCCAGAGGGACAGGGAGCTGTCAGTGCTGGGAACTCACCTCATCCCGGTGGGAGAGGGCCTCGCCCACAGCAGTGCCTCTTCCAGATGGGACTGCCACCCCAGACCAGAGTTCCACCTCTTTTCAGGGGGGTGGGGGTGCTGTGTAAGCATAGGTGCTGTTAGCATTGCCCGTACCCTGCCAGTGAAGGGTAATAATGACCCCACAACCCGCTATGCAGCTTTGCCCTGGGCAGCCTAGCAGCTCTCATGGCACTGGTTTAGAATGTTCTAGCCGAGGCCCTCTTTCTTGGAAAAGGAAAAATGCAAAAAGAACACAGACTTGTGCCATTCCTATTAGCATGTCTCTACAAAGGGGTACACGATGGTCTCGTTCTGTGTAAAAAACAAAACGTAGCGTTTTCCAGACACCGGTTCTGTGTAGCACAGTTAGACGTTCGGTTTAATGGTGTATCTTAGACTGCGCCTCTTCCATGTGCTGAAGGTCACGCTTAATGTTTAAATGATAGAACACATTAGCGGCCAGAAACCTTGGGCCACTCTCGTGACGGTCATGAACCGGTGGCTCTCCAACCTCCTCTTACATAAAAACCACAATCCCATCGCTGTCGCTCCTACGTCGAAATGAGAGGTATGTCTTTAAGATGGATAAAGCCAAGGTTTTCGCTTTAGAGTCACACCCCCTCATGTTTAGGTGTGAGAGTGCATTGGATCTGCAGACCATGTTCACACAGGACAGCGTCTGGGTTGATGCACGGGAAGTGGGACTGGACTGCGTGTAGGGAAGGGAACTGAGAGGCCGGAGCAGAGTGCGGAAGGAAAACGTGCTTCCCCTGTACGGACCCTGCGCCTGTGGGTAGCACACCAGGTGCGTTCATTGCTCACTTGTAAAAATAAAATGTGATAGATGTAATATCACTTCAAGAAAATGCTCCTCAGTTTCCCCAAGAGTAGGAAAGACGAGCGTGCCCTGGACAAAGGGGTTATTTGCATCAGCCCACTTCACATTGCTTCCATGCTGCTCATAGAATCTCTCTGTGCCAAAAAAAAAAAAAAAAAAAGCCTGCAGGTCCAGGTCCTTCCCCGTGACAGCCATTTAAAACAAATACGTAACTGTCTAATCAGGGCACGCACCATTTTTCAGCCTTGCCCTGGCAGCAGTGACCTAAATATTACTCAGGGTGTCTGACTTCCAGCCCAGAGGAACCCTGCTTTTGGTTTGATTGTGTTCATGCTAATGAAGTCGAGCCCATAATGGGAGGGCCCCGTTGGGGGTGGCTGAATCATTGGATGCCGTGAATCCCTTCTTTCGAGAAGGAAAGCAGGGGTGTCGAGTTATTATGGGATTATTCACTTTTCAATAGACACGCCATGTGCACAGTCTAATTGGTTGTGCCATTTTTAATTTAGGAGGTAAAAGGAGCAGAGACCGGAGGGTCGGTGGAAGTGGCCCAGCCCATTTATCCCAGCCAGTTTTTATCCAGAGTGAATCTCTGCGAAATATGACTAACCCATTCTTGAACCAAAGGCGGTCACAGCTGGCGCTGGCTCTCTGTCCCAGGTACCCCGGCAGGCAGTAAATAAGGCCTGTGTTAGAGAGCCGCTGCTGCGAAAGCTGCAAACACACACAGCGGGGAAATCTGCCCACCGAGATATCAGAGGCAATTAACTTCCTGCTAGAAGGTGTCTGCACTCCAAGGTCAGGACAGATTTATCAAGAAGCCACGTGGGGACACTTCACATAGAAATCTCTTAGGGGGCAGGGGGCAGGGGAGGCAGGCAGGGAAATAAAGGTCCCGCTTGGGCTCTTCAATAAGTTCGTGATCTTGGAAGGAGTGAGAACCCTTTGTGGCAGGCAGGAGAGAACCCACACTCATTTCCAGCCTGAACCCCAACAACCCACTTCTGGGAAACAAAAAACGAGCCTCCGAGTGGACGGGAGCCTCACGGGTCCTCTGAGGTGTGTCCCCGCGGCGGCCGCATGCAGAGTGGCTCCTGTGATGTGGGATCCCGGGCGCGCAGGGCCTGACCGCCACCGGCTCCTCTCTCATTATGGGGCCAGAAATAGACGCCTGTCCCAGGAAAAGGGAGAGAAGGCTGCGTGGAATGTTTCATCTGTTGGAATAGTGTTCCGAGCTGCCTGACAAGATTACCGAGTGCTCAGTTCTGTGGCAGCGGCACTGAGTAAGAGTCTGGAAATTGATGCATTATGCCCTCACTTAAAATAGCAAATGCAGCATAGAAGCAGCAGAGCCACTAGAAGTGTGGAGAACATATTGATAGAAAGGCCTGCTTCACCTCCATTATTACCGGCCTGAAAGTTGTGTATCAAGGGGCGGGGCGGGAGAGATGTGTTCCATTGGAAAGCATTTGTGCTGCCCTAACTCGTTTAGCTCAGTGGCTAGAGCGCTGGCCTGCGGACTCAAGGGTCCCAGGTTCGATTCTGGTTAAAAGCATGTACCTTGGTTCGGGCATATCCCCAGTAGGGGTTGTGCAAGAAGCAACTAATCAATGTTTCTAACTCTATTCCTCTCCCTTCCTGTCTGTAAAAATCAGTAAAATATATTTTTTTAGCCCTAGCTGGCTTGGCTCAGTGGATAGAGCGTCATCCTGTGGATTGAAGGATCCCAGGTTCGATTCTGGCCAAGGGCACATGCCTGGGTTGCAGGCTCGATCCCCAGTACAGGGCATGCAGGAGGCAGCCAATCAATGATTCTCTCTTATCATTGATGTTTCTATCTCTCTCTCCTTCTCCCTTCCTCTCTGAAATCAATTAAGAAATATATTTTTAAAATATATTTTAAAAAAAGAAAAAAGAAAAGCATTTGTGCTGTAAAGACTTTTGTACTGCAATGAGACAGGGGCAGTTTTTTTTAGCTCACATAACTGAGGACTGCAAATTTTCCTGCTTTCAAACAGGTGGCAGAAAGTGGGCAACTTGTTTCTTTTCATCTCGGGTTTGTTTGCGAGATAGTCACTTCTGTTTTAACCTCTTTGAATTCCCCTCAGAACAAAAAACCCCAAGTACTTGCTACCCCATCAGATATTCTTCCCCGTGGGTTGCAGTTGCCTGAATGGAAACATGCATAAAAAGAAGAGTGTCATCAGTCCCCAAAAAGAAAGCAGCATCCTTTGTCAGCTTAAATGGGACTTTCAGATGCCCCAAAACAAGGTAAAAGGGCCCTCCCCTCTGGAATCCACAGGCCTTTTCACCAGTATGGCCAAGAGCGGGGATAGAGGTGTTTCTGCTTTTTTTAGAGAGAGAAAGGAAGGGTGAGAGAGAGGGAGACATCGCTTTATTATTCCACTTATTTCTACATCCATTGGTTGATTTTTGTATGTGCCCTGACTAGGGATCGAACCAGCAACCTTGGCATATCAGGACAACTCTCTTAACTGACTAAGCTACCCAGCCAGGGCTGAGTTGTTCTTTCTTTAATATATTTTTATTGGTTTCAGAAAGGGAGAGAGAGAAACATCAATGATGAGAGAGAATCATTGATTGGTTGCCTCCTGCACACCTTCTCCTGAGGATTGAGCCCACAACGGGAATTGAACCTGGGACCCTTCAGTCCGCAAGCTCTATCCACTAAGCCAAACCAGCTAGGGCCCGAGTTGTTTCTTAAAGGATTATTTGAGATCAATCAAAGAGGCCCTGACAGACAATGGCAAGGGGATCCTTTCAGTCCCATCACTGGTTTAACCAACATCTTAAATATAAAAGCTTCCTTCATTAAAGCACTCCACTCCAATAACAAACCCTAAATGGGCACTTGCTGAGTGCCTGGCACTGCACTAGCCACTGTGCAGGGGTCTTCTTGAGCGCTCACCAGGACACCCTGGGGGAGAGAGCGCCCTACCACTGTTAATTAGCCAGTGAGGGAATCCAAGCTTCCATGGATGAAGTAACCACGCAGACCCATACAGCTGGCCTTGAACCCTCAATGGGCTGGTTCCACACTGCATGTTTTCCATTATGCCCTATTGTCTCCTCTTGTGGTTAAGCAACATTCCTAGAAATGTAGAGAACCTGGAAGTCCCCGGTCCCTGTCTCATCCCTGCTGCCGCTGCCAGCTGGGATGGTATAGCCCGAGCTCTGGACAGCTCAGGATCCAAGAGAGTCACTGTGTCCAGGTCAGCAAGCAGCTCGCTGTGCTTGCAGCCCCTCAGTGGGGACTTGAACCACGCAGGAAACCATAATCTGTTGATGGTTTTTGGACACTAACCAGTTTCCAAATTCCTTCAAGTCACCACAATTTTAGAGAACGTGAGCTTCTATTTGCAAAGCAAAGATTAGACCTTTCTCCCCCTCCACTTTGTAATTTGCATCACCGCTCCTAGGAACGCAGCTTTAAAAGTTTGGACATTTTAAGATAATTGTTGCTAGAAAGAATGGTGGGGAAAGTGTAAAACAACAGCAGAATAACACTGAATAAAAAATTAGAAATGTTGGGCCTAGCCGGCGTGGCTCAGTGGTTGAGCATCGGCCTCGGAACCGGGAGGTCACAGTTTGATTCCTGGTCAGGGCACATGCCTGGGTTGCAGGCTCAGACCCCAGTGTGGGGCATGCAGGAGGCCTCAGCCAGTTGTTGATGTGTCTATCTTTCCCTCTCCCTTCCTCTCTGAAGTCAATAAACCAATGGGGAAAATATCCTCAGGTGAGGATTAACAAAAATAAATAAAAAACAGTGAAATAATATAAAAAATAACCTAGTAATTTAATTATAAGAAAATTTTGATTGAAAGCATTTTAAACAAGGGTGTTAATGGTCACCTATGACACACAACCCAGTAATTTTGTCTGTTAAATCGAGGTCCGGAAAACCAAGGGTTTACTGTACTCGTCCTCATGCATTCTTTTGAGGGCTCTCTCTTTAATATTGTGTGTCCCAGTGTGTTCGTGTGCAGCTGTCAACCAGCTTAAATGCTCATTTATCAGAAGGCGGGGCCTGGGATCCTGTTAGCTCCTCCATAGAGTGACCCATGGCCACACACAAAAGCTCGAATGCTGCTGCTTTTTTTTTTTTTTTAATCCTCACCCAAGGACATGCTTATCGAGAGGAAGGGAGAAATAGGTAGATAGAGACACTCTGATGGTGCCTTCCATACCCTCCCTGAATGGGGATCAAACACACAACCCAGATATGTGCCCTGGCCAGGATCTCACTGGCAACCTTTTGGTTCACAGGATGATACTCCAGCAGCTGAGACACTGGTTGCGCTCAGATGCGTTTTTTTCTAATATATTTTTAATTGATTCCAGAGAGAAAGGACGAGGAGAGAGAATCATTGATTGGCTGCCTCTTGCACACCCCACACTGGGAATTGAGCCATAGGTCGATGCTCAACCACTGAGCCACATCAACTAGGTTCTAATGCTTCTAGATAATGATGAGATGAATAGGCAAATAGTGGCGTTGCTGACAAACCACCAGAAATCATCTGTTCGCAAGACCAGGTGGGTCCTGCGACACGTTCAGCCCAGTCTTATTTAGCACCTTCATTAGTGACGCGAATAGAAAATAAACACCGATGTTCACAGATGGTGCTAACTTTGGAGGTGCTGTTAGCAGAAGTGTCAAGGGAGGAGAAGTAGCAAAGATGTGAAAAAAAGAGGCTCAACACAGAAAAGGAGAAAAAGTCTCTCAAACACTTTTTTGTGTGATAAAATAAACCCAAAGACACCAGAGCAAAAAGCACCAAGGCGAGAAGGTAACGGGAGAGACAGAAGGCGGAGCCGTGAGGAGAGAGGGGAGGCTGTGGACGGCTGTCAGGGGAAGGGACCCAGCACCCGGCCCTGTGCGCAGCCTGCTGACAGCTGCTGTCCATTTGCTCTGGGAGAGGGGTTTGGTTTGCTTCGTGTTGTCTAGTTGCTTGTTGTTTGTCCTTTCCTCGTACTTGAGGTGGTGTTCTTTCAGTTTGGGTTTCGAAGGGCTTCATTATCCCCGGCGTAAGGCATTCATTTGGACATTTTGGGAGGGACAGAGGAATGTAGCCTTTAAAGCATCCAGATTCCAAATATAAAGAGCTAAATGGGGCATTCTCACCACCGCGGTCTCTGATGTCGGCGGAAGGGAAAGAAACCGGAGAGCAGGCAGCAGTCCTGAGGCCATGAGGGTGAGCCCCCCAGGCCGGCCTGGCCTGGCCCAGCTTGCCTGGGGAGGGCTGCAGACACACAGAGCAGGTGCCCTCTGACTGACAGACGCAGAACCAGCAGTCCTCCGTGGGGCTTCAGCTGGAGAATCGAGACACCAGTCTCTGCGGGGAAATAGTCAAAACATGCGCAGCACCTCCCAGCGCCAGGAGAGCGGCCCTTCTCTGCCAGCCTGGGATCAGCCAGGCCCGGACACCGCAGTGGTGTCTCCTGGTCAAGGAGTAAAGAAGGGCTACCCAGGAAGAGAAATCAAGTGGTGACCACACAGGGACAGGGGGAGGGGGCAGAACGCCCAGACCTTAGCGTCATGACACAGATTCCAAATGCCTTCTTCTCTGAGAACGAAAGTGTCCCCACGCTGCAAGGTGGGGCCCCACAGTAGAGCTAGAAAAGCACCCCAATGTGCGACTGAATAGAATGGGAGGTTCAGCACGTCGCTCAAGAGACAGGCACTGTGGGCCCAGACCCTCGCTCACCACTCTCCCGCTGTGAGCTCCACGCAACCTTCCTCAGCATCTGTGTCCTCACCCATCGCGTGGGCACAAGGAGGACAGCGCCTCAGAGCTGTGGGCAGGATTACACACGATGAGGCACGCGAGCTGTTTAATGCAGTGCCCACAGAGGGATGATGATGGTTTTCAACCTCCCCAGCCCCATC
Source organism: Lasiurus borealis (assembly GCA_004026805.1). Lineage (NCBI taxonomy): Eukaryota > Metazoa > Chordata > Mammalia > Chiroptera > Vespertilionidae > Lasiurus > Lasiurus borealis. The sequence continues at coordinate 14,556 of PVJN01030845.1, read as the reverse complement.
CAAGACCCTTTCCACTACGCCAGGCGCACTGCTAAGGAGTGCCAGCCATAGCCAGCCGACAGAGACGTGGTCATCAGAAATACCCGTCCGTGTTACTGAGAGTACTACCGAGAACTTCACATGGAGGGGTGTCTGCGCGTGTCCATCCCACCGCAGAAGAATAAGTGGCGTGTTCATTGGTGCAATTCCTGTAACCTTCCATATGTTTCCATCAGTCCGCCTGTTTGTCAGCCTACGCTGTGTTTCTATTTTCCCCGGGAACTTCAGAGTGAAAGTGTGGGTGAGTGGGTAGGCCTACTGTATCTTTGCAAATCCCACATGGGTGACTTCATTTTTATTTTCTGGAGAGGTCTTCCTGGTGAACTACTCTTTGATCAAGAAAATTATCATCGCCCCCGCCAGCTTGGCTCCATGGATAGAGTGTCGGCCTGCAGACTGAAGGGCCCATACCTTGGTTGCAGGCTCCATCCCCAGGGCTGCATGCAGGAGGCAACCAATCGATGTGTCTCGCTCACATTGGTGTTCTCTGACTCTTGGATGAGGATTAACAACATCAAAAGAAAAAGGGAAAAAAGAACAGGGCCACAGCTGAACGAACACCCAGCCCAGCCCGGGGGAGGCGGGGGCGGGTGACTCTCCAGAGCTCTGGGGAATGACTAACGGGATTCTGGCAGCGGAGTGACAGGTTCTTTTTGTGCCTTTAAAGGATCTCTCTGGTGACAATGTGGAGGACCATCTGAGGCGGGGTGTAGGGCCACCTGAAGGCAGAGGAGACAGCTAGGAGCTGCACCAGTCACCAGGGTGGCGGGGGGTGGGGAGGAGTTCCTGGGCTGTGCCAGAGACTGAGAAGGTGAAATCAATAGGTGGTGCTGACTGGGTATGGGCAGAGGAGGGTTCCGCTGGCCCGGGCTTCGGGGCCTCCGTGCCTGAGTGAGTGGTGTCCTCCCACTGAGACAGACGCAGCGGGAAGAGGGATGCCATTTGGGGAAGGGTCCAAGGGATGAGGACTCAGCTGTCCGAAGGAGGGCAGGGCTTTGTACAGTGTTTTTCTAATAGTATTTCATATTATTAGAAAGCACGGGCTTGGCCTCATGCTAGGCTAAGGTCACTGACTGGGTCACTGACACCACAGGTGTGGGTGACAGAACACTATTTTAAGGAGAAAACAAACAGAAATACCCCTGCAGCCCTAGCTGGTTTGGCTCAGTGGATAGAGTATCAGCCTGTGGACTAAAGGGTCCCAGGTTCGACTCTGGTCAAGGGCATATGCTCAGGTTGCAGGTTGGATCCCTAGTAGGGAGCATGCAGAAGGTAGCCAATCAATGATTCTCTCCCTCTCCCTTCCTCTCTGAAATCAATAAAATGAAATAGAAATCCTGCAGGAGCACTTATTTTTTATCTCTGGAGGCGTCAGTCTGGACGTCCCTCCCTCTGGAAGCCACCCACGCGTAGGTGGCCTTCCTCCAGGCGGCCCATGTGTGTGGCACGGTGCCAACGCCTGCCCACCTGCAGGTGAGAATGGGAATGCCTGAGCTGGGCCTGCGTCCACTCATGTGTCCTCTTCCTCTGGAGGGGCCCCTAGCTGAGGGCTTGGGAAATAGAAAAGAAGGGAGAGGAGTACCGGTTGGGAGAGATGGTGGTGGTCGTGGCTGAGGAGGGAGCCATGGGGAAGAGGAAGTGAGGATGTGCCCGGTGCACCCGAGAGCCAGATGGGCCCAGGATGTGGCAGAGGCGGACGCCAGCCTGCGCTGGGGCCTCAGCATGCGCTGCCTGCCCAGAGCTGTTTAGAGACGAGAGTTTTATTTTCTAGATAAAAGTGGTTTCTCGCCCAGCCCACATGGCTCCGTGGTTGAGCATTGACCTATGAACCAGGAGGTCATGGTTGGATTCCTGGTCAGGGCACATGCCCGGGTTGCAGGCTCGATCCCCAGTGGGGGGCGTGCAGGAGGCTGTCTCTCTCTCCTTCTCCCTTCATATACATACGTGTGTGTAATTTTTAATTGGTTTTCCCCCACATCCTTCACCAACTGCAAACCCAGAAAGGACCCAGTAGACCAGGAGACATGACCCCCCACTCTCAAAGCTGCATGGGCCCTGGCTCAGACTCGCTTTAGAAGGGAAGGAAGTGAAAGGCTTGTCCGACCCTGACAGAAACAGAAGCAGCGTTTCCCAAGGCTGGGTGTGGGGACCCGCCCTCTGCGGTGTGATCAGAGCACAGGGACTTGCCTCTCGCAGGAAATGAAATGCGCTGGGAACAGCTGCGACCCGAGCTCCCGGCCCCTCTGAGAGCACACGCACCTGCAGCCCGTCTTCATGGCTCGAGGGCTTGTCCTGAAACACCCACTGCATTAATCATCACTTCCAAGTGTCTCTGTGCTGCCTGCCGCGTCTGGCGCACAGCGAGCTTCCTCCCCCCACAGCCTGTGACCCGGCACGGGAGAAACACTGCCTGTCCTTGCCTTCAGGAACTCTTGGCCAGGCCCTCAGAGAACACAGTCCCCATGAGTGAAGGAGGGAGGGAGGGAGAGAAACATTGATGTGAGAGAGACACATCAATTGGCTGCCTCCTGCACACACCCAGACTGGGGCTGGGGAACCTGCAACCGAGGTACCTGCCCTGGACCAGGAATTGAACCTGAGATCCCCTTCACTCCCGTTCTGTTCCCTTCCAAGAGCATTGGTTGGCAAACTCATCAGTCAACAGAGCCAAATAGCAACAGTACAACAATTTGAAATTTCTTTTGAGAGTCAAATTTTTTAAAACTTAAACTTCATCTAACCCCACTTCTTCAAAATAGACTCGCCCAGGCCGTGGTATTTTGTGGAAGAGCCACACTCAAGGGGCCAAAGAGCCGCATGTGGCTCGAGAGCCGCAGTTTGTTGACCGCTGGGTTAGTTAGACCCAGGACCACCACAGCTCCAGCAGGGAGCGCCATGGAAAGTTCACTCCGCTCCTGGTCTACGGAGGGCAAGCCCGTGGGTGAGGCGGGGGACATTTTCTGGGCTGAGTCAGCTCCTGGAGAGGCCGGGGTTCCCCCTTCCTGCAGGACATATGACTGTATGGCCACGCGGGACCTCCCGTTGATGCCTCCAGTGCATTTACCCACGGATTTCTCTAATCAGCAGAGGACAGGAGTCTAAATGAAAAACGAGGGCAAGTAATCTGATCAAGGCCATTTGCCTGCAGTGATGGCTTGGAACAGATGAAAGTCCCCAAATTCCACAGTTTGCTGAGCCATTAAATCCTGTAACAGAAGATGGGGTGGGGGGGTCCCCCCTCCCTCAGCAGCCAGCCTCCGCGGCAGCTGTCGTCTGGCCTGGCGCACCATCAGACACGCTGCCTCGTCTACGAGGTCTCCTTTCTTGCCTTCAGAGCATAAGGAGGGTGCTCGGCTCCACCGTTTGCAGGCAGAGGCGTCCCTGGCCTCCCGCACTGTCTGCTGCTGGGCCAGCTGCCACTCACACCCTCCCCTCTCCTCCCTCAGCAGAGAAACCCTTGCTGGTGTCAGAACCATGCCTGTGAACTTGAGGTGGGCAAAGAAAACGCGGTGTGAGGGCAACTTCTTATTTTTCCATCATGACCCACCTACTTTTTAAAATACACAAAACACATGGTCACACTCCGGGCATGCGTACTGTGGTGCCATCATGACCACTGTCTCGTTCTGGAATATTTCCATCGTCCCTAAGGAAAACCCATACAACCTGGCAGTTCCTCCACAGCCCAGCTGCACGAAGGTTCTCTCCATAGAGGTGCCTGTTCTGGACATGTCATGTCAGTGGGATTATATGACATATGCCTTACTGTGTCTGACTCCTTGAATGCTGCATAATGTTTTCAAGGTTCATGTAGCAAGTACCAGTGCTTCATTTCTTTCTTCTTCTTCCTTTTTTTTTTTAATGTATTTTATTGATCTTTCACAGAGAGGAAGGGAAAGGAATAGAAAGCCAGAAACATCGATGAGAGAGACATCGATCAGCCGCCTTCTGCCCGCAACCAGGATACATGCCCTTGACCGGAATCGAACCTGGGGCCTTTCAGTCCCCAGACCGACACTCTATCCACTGAGCCAAACCGGTTTCGGCTCTTCCTTTTTTTAATCTTTATTGTTGAAAGTGCTTCATTTCTTTGCGTACAGTATTTCATTAAAAGGGTGCAGTGCATTTTGCTTGTCCACTCAGCAGTTGATAGATGTTTGGACTGCTTCTGCTCTTTGTTTATTGCAAATGCTGCTGCAGTAAACGCTCCTGTAGGCATTTCTGTTTGAATACCTGTTTTCACTTCTTTGGGGCATGTGTCCAGGAGTGGAATTGCTGGGTTGCGTGCTAATTCTACGTTTGGCTCAGTGAGGAACCACCAAACTCCACCCACCACGCTGCCGGTGTTGTCTGTTGTGGGCAGTGTGTGGACGACACCGACCAGAGTTGCTTCGTCCAGCTCTTCAGACCAGCGAAAGGCTGGTTCTTCTTCCTGCCCTCACTGTTGTAATAAATGCAGCCCAACGCAACTGGCATTTGGCCTCAGTTCACAGCAGAGCCTCCTCCAAGCCCAGAATCCTGGCCGGTTTGACTTGGCGGTTAGAGCATCGGCCCATGGACAAAGGGCTCTCAGGTTCAATTCCCTGGCCCCAGTCTGGTGCATGCAGGAGGCAACCAATTGATGTCTCTCTCTCACATCAATGTTTCTCTTTCTCCCTCCCTCCCTTCTTCTCACTCAGTCTCTCTGGAAATCATTGGAAAAAAGTATCCTTGGATAAGGATTAAAGAAAGAAAATAGGAAAGAGAAAAAAATCTCACTTGATAAAGGCAAACATTTAATAAAAGCAATGGATATACCAACTATAAAGCTAGTACAAAAATTAAAAGATAAGAGGATCATAATTACAACAATAAATTAAGGGATATGTACAAACACTCTCAAAAATAAGTTTTTAAAAATAGTAACATCCCTAACCAGTTTGGCTCAGTGGATAGAGCATCGGCTTGGAGACTAAAAGATCCCAAAGTTCGATTCCAGTCAAGAGCATGTACCTTGGTTGCGGGCACATCCCAGCAGGAGGCAGCTGATCAATGTCTCTTTCTCATCGATGTTTCTAACTCTCTATCCCCCTCCCTTCCTCTCTGTAAAAAAAAAAAATCAATAAAATATATATTTTTAGAAAGTAATGAAAAAATAAATGTGGAGAGGGTGAGTATAAAGCAGTGATTTTAAGATGTGTTCCAAGTTAAGTGACCATTAACTTAAAATAGACTGCTATAAACATAGTATAGGATATATGAAGAACATGGTAACCACAAACCAAACATCTACAAGAGACATACAAGAAATAAAGAAAAAATAATCTGAACACAACACTAGGAAGTCATCACTATACAAGCGTGCAAGAGATAAAAAGGAACAGGGAGGAACTGCAAACACAATGAATAAAATGTCAATAATTCTGTAACTATCAGCAATTACTTTAAGTGTAAATATATTAATTGCTCCAACCAAAGACATAGGGTGACTAAATGCATTTTTTTTAAGACCCATACAGCCCTAGCTGGTTTGGCTCAGTGGATAGAGCGTCATCCTGCGGACTGAAGGGTCCTGGTTTCAATTCTGGTCAAGGGCACATGCCCTGGTTGTGGGCTCAGTCCCTAGTGGGGGGCATGCAGAAGGCAGCTGATGAATGATTCTCCCCCATCATTGATGTTTCTATCTCTCCCTCTCCCTTCTTCTCTGAAATCAATAAAAATATTTTTTAGAAGAAGACGCATACGTAATATATAACCTCATACTGGTGAGGGTCTGGGGTGGGAGGCGAGGGTGGGCTGGAAGGAGAGGAATATATGTAATACTTTCAACAATAAAGATTTTTTAAATAAGTTTAAAATAAATAAAATAAAAAGACCCATATATAAGCTGTCTACAAGAGACCCACCTCAGATTGAAAGACACACAAAAGTAAAGGGATAGAAAAAGACATTTCGTGAAAATGGGAATAAAAATAGCTAGGGTAGCAATATTAGACAAAATGAGATTTTTAGCAAGGGCTATACCAAGAAGCAAAGAAGGGCACTTCATAATGATAAAAGGACTAATTCAATAGGAGGCTATAACTCTCAAAAACATCTACACAGGAGCACCTAAATATATAAAACAAATACTGATGCACATAAAGGGAGCGATTAACAGTAATACAGTTTTATTTAGTAGGGGGCTTGAACACCCCATTGATACCAATGGATAGATCACTCAGACAGAAAATCAACAAAGAAGCAGTGGCCTTAAATGGCACTTTAGACCAGATGGACTTAATTGATATTTTAGGATATTTCGCCCAAAAACAGCAAAATATACATTGTTTTCAAGGACACGTGGAACATTTTCCAAGATAGACCACATGTTAGGCCCCTAAACAAGTCAGTAAATTTAAGAATCTAACCTTATGCCTAAAAGAACTAGAAAAAGAACAAACAAAACACAAAGGGAACAGAAGGGAGGAAATAGAGAGTAGGAATCAATAAAATTGAGTCTAAAAATGAGTAGAAAAAAAAAATCAATGAAACCAAGATCTGGGTTGTTTTGTTTTGTTTTTTGTTAGTCCTCACCTGAGGATATTAGGGAGAGTGAAGAGGGAGGGAGAGATGGAGAGAAACACATGGATTGGTTGCCTCCTTCACAAGCCCCCACCAGGGCCCAGGGCTGGGGAGGAGTCTGCAACTTGACCAAAATAGAGCCAGGGACCCTTTGGTCCACAGGCCAACACTCTACCCGCTGAGGGAGGGAAGAAGGGAAATTTAGGCCAGTGTCCCTGATGAACATAGAAACTAAAATCCTCAACAAAATATTAGCAAACCAGATCCAGCAGTACATTGAAAGGTCAGACACCATGATCAAGTAGGATTTATACTTGAGATGCGAGGCTATTTCAAAATCCGCAAATCAATTAATGTGATACACCACATAAACAAAATGAAGGACAAAAGTCTATGATCGTATCAATAGAAGCAGAAAAGGCATTTGTCAAAATCCAGTACCTATTTATGATAAATCCTCTCAGCAAACTGGAGATAGAGGAAACATACCTCAACATAATGAAGGCCATATATGACAAACCCACAGCTAACATACTCAGTGGTGAAAAGCTGTAAGTCTTATCTTTAAGATCAGGAATAAGACAAGGATGTCCACTTTCACCACTTTTATTCAAGATACTGGAAGTCCTAGCTACAACCATCAGATAGGAAAGAGAAATAAAAAGCATCACAAACTGTTATTTGCATATCACACACCAGATACAGAGAACCTATACACACACAAAAACTATTAGAATAAATTAATTCAATAAAATGGTAGCAGGGTACAAAATTCATATTCAGAAAATGGTTGCATTTTATATACCAATAATAAACTACCAGAAAGAGTAAGTTGAGAAAAAATTCTATTTTCAATTGCATCCAAAAGAATAAATACCTAGGAATAAATTTAACCAAACAGGTAAAAAGACCTGTAATCAGAGAACTGTAAGACACTGAAGAAAGAAATTGAAGAATATACGAGTGCCCTAACATACGAGATTTTTGAGATAGGGGCTGTCGAGCGAGTGATTTTTGTTTTGAAATACGAGCAACATTTGAGATAGGAGTAATCACGCGGATCGGCCAGCTGCACACGACCCACCAGTTTACAGCAACTCGAGCGTCTCAGTTTCCCACGCCTCAAGGTTACAGAACGAATTAAACTCGTATCTCGAGGTACCACTGTAAATGGGAATGTGTACCATGCTCATAGTTTAGAATTAACTTCATTAAAATGTCCATACTACCCAAAGCAAACCACAGATTCAATGCAGTCCCTATGAAAATACCAATGGCATTTCTCACAGAACTAAAACAAATAATCCTAAGATTTTTGTAGAACCATAAAAGACCTCAAAAAGCCAAATCAATCTTGAGAAAGAAGAACGAAGGTGGAGGAATCCCAATACTGGATATCAAGTTATACTGCAAAGCCCCTGTAGTCAAAACAGCCTGGGGTACTGACCTAAGAACAGGCATCTAGATCAAAGGGCCAAGGGTTCTCTCTCCGGTCAAAGGCATGCACCTGGATTGCAGGATTGTTCCAACCACTCGACTTGTCTCCCTCTGTCAGTGTTTCTTTCTCTCTCCTTCTCTCCCTAAGACTTCCTCCTGCTTTCCCTCTCTTTTTTTTTTTTTCACACTCTTAAAAAAATCAGTGGAAAAAAATATCCTTGGGTGAGGGTTAATTTTTTTTAAAAAATGGGCACAGGACCCCAGTAGACATTTCTCCCAAGAGGACATACAGATCCTCAACAGTAATCATCAAGGAAAGGCATGAAATAACACCTCACACCTGTTAGAATGGCTGCCATCAATCATTGTAAACTGGTGCAGCCATGGAAAACATGTGGAGGTTTCTTAAAAAGTTAAAGCTAGAACTACACATGACTCAGCAATTCCACTTCTGAGTATTTACCTAAAGAAACACAAAACACTCATTTAAAAAGAGGTCTGCACCCCTCTGCTCATTGCAGCATTATTTACAATAGGCAAGGTATGGGAGCAACCTAAGTGCCCACCAATGGATGAGTGGGTGAAGAAGATGGAACACATGCAATAGACCGTTAGCCCTAAAGAGAAAAGAATAAAATCTTGCCATCACAACAACATGGATGGACCTAGAGAGAATTATGCTGAGTGAAATAAGGCAGACAGAGAAGAACAAAAACCATATGATGTCATTTATATGTGGGGTCTAAAAAACAAAATAAATAAACCACAAACAGACTCGTACATACAGAGAACAAGTTGATGGTTGCCGGATTGGGGAACAGGGGGGATGGGTGAAAAAGATGAAGTAATTAAGTACAAATTGCCAATTACAAAAACAGTCACGGATCTCAAGTACAGCAGGAGTGCAGTCAATAATACTTAATAACCATGTATAGTGCCAGATGGGCATTAGACTTACTAAGGAAGCACTTTGTAAGTTATGTAAATGTCTAATCACTATGTTGTACACCTATAACATATACTGTAGGTCACCTGTGATTGAAACTTTCAGAATGTTTCTAACACATAAATGATAGTTCCCGTGTCTTACCTGCTTGGATGTCCCAGAGCACACGGTTTCTGCTTTTGCTCTGCTCCCTGAGGCAGAGGCTGGCCCTCCTCCCCCATCCGCCCCTCCGCCAGCAGTTTTACCCCGCGGTGCTCACTGGGGCACAAGAACGGGGGAGCAGGGACGCTTTCCGCCCAGCCCGGTGTGGGGCGAACAGCCTGAAGCAGTGGTTGTCCCCCGCCTTTTTATCCTGCGACCCCCGCCCGTGGGCTCCATTTCAAGGTGAAGTTGTGCCCTTGTGATCCTGGGGTGCCGTCCCGCAGTAGCCGTGTGCTCCTCTGTTACCCCAGCCCACGCCCTGCACTAGGACTGGGGAGCAGACACTGGAGATGCAGAGCCAAGAGCAGGGGCGGGGCGTAGGGGCCCGCTCCGCTGACCTGACCCGTGGCCGGGAGGGGTCTCTCGTCGGAAGGGCTGAGTGGCCTGTTCGGACTGTACGCACAGGGGTGGGCTAGGGGTTCACGTTTCCTCTCTTAGATTTTTCTCGCTGACTTGGAATGGGCTCTTTCAGAACCTTTTCCCCAAGTCTGAGGCCCCTGCGGGTTCTGGAGTCCCCTGGGTGCCCACAAGGATACCGGGCTCCACAGACGGGGAGGGAAGGCGCAGGCAGTGGGGGGCAGTGCTGGGCATCGCGTGCTCCTGGCCCCGGGCCCCACATGGACCCGGCCGCCCGCAGCCCAGGCCCGCACCTGCCCCGCACCGCAGGCCTGGCTCCGCAGGGGTGAGAAGGGCTGCGTCACGGCCTCTGATGGGCTCTGCTATTTTTATGTCCAGGCTGGTTAAAAATAGCCGGCAAAGCCCAGGTTTCAGCTGCAGCTGACAAGGCATTAAGGGACTGAAGGCCCACAAGTGACAGCCCTGGGTCTCCTCGGCGCCCATTGCTGCCTCTACTGCAGGCTTCACCAGAGCACCCGCCGCTTCCCGCTGTGGGGCATGTGCACGGGGCACCCCCGGGAAGCGTGCCCAGCGGGTGCTCAGCTTCAGGCGGGCAGCACCCGCCACCCGAGCGCTGTCTGCGGCCAGGGCAGCCAGGCCAGGCTGCTGAGGGCCGGGCAGGAGGAGACGCAGCGGTGATTGTGCCTGGAAAGCGCCTCCTGCTCACCTGAGCCGGGAGGCATGCGAGGCCGGGCAGGAGGGGGCCCCTGCGGCCTGGGCCCCACCGCCCTGCGTGCAGACACCTGGCACGGGCTGTTCAGCACGGGAGGGACGCAGCCCGGGAGCCCGGCAGAGCAAGGGGGCCAGCCCGACCCCTGGAGGCCCCTGGCCACCAGGTCTCTCCCCGCTCACCTCCCAGCGCACAGAGCCTGGCACCAGCCCAGTTTCAGTGTGAGCTGATGTGAGGGCCAACCTACTTAGACTTAAAATAAGCCGCTCTGCGGGGTATCTGGGCGGGGAGGGGGGCGGGCTGCTGCTCCTCGGCAGGTGCACCAGGCCTCACTGACCCCCCCCCCTCGGGCCTCTGGGCGTTGACCCCCTCGAGCCCTGGCTGAGCCCTCAGGCAGCAGGGGCACAAGCTCCCAGGCCGAGATGCACTCCAGGTCACAGCCTTCACGTGGCCGACCTGCCGGCATCACAGCGGCCTGGTGCTCGGTGGCAAAGCTGAGTCCAAGCCCTGAGGCTCCCGGGGCAGGGCAGTCAGACCCGTTCTCACAGCTGGACCCACGCCTCCCGCTCCCCAGGGGGAGGGTGCGAGGCAGTCTCCCCTCAGCCCAGGCCCGGAGCCTCCCAGGGCTCCTGCTGCCGGCGGGTTCCTGAGACGCGGCTGTGCTTCAGAAGGAGTCCCCAGCCCCTCACGTCAGGCCCCTGCTGACACCGAAAGCCCCGGACTCTGGTCTCAGGCCCGGGACGTGGTGGCTCAGGTTAACTACATCCCCCTCCTCTGGTCCAACTCGACACCCTGGTTCTGGAGCCAGGCTCAGAGGTCAGAGGTCAGAGGGTCAGCCCTGCTCTGGGAGGCTCTGGTGCAGGCCATACCGGCTCCAGCCTCCTGGGGCTTCTCAAGGCCTCTGGAGGCCTCGTGGCGTGCCCCAGAGCATCTGGGGGGGCCCACGGGAGCTTGGCCAGAGGCAGGCCCTGGGCGGCCTGGGAATCACCCACTGGCTGGCTGCTAACCGCCCGCCTGGTCTTTTTCTTTTGGTTCTCCCAGTGAGAAGCGCCATCTTCAAGTCAACGTCACCAACCCCGTGCAGTGCAGCCTGCACGGGAAGAAGTGCACCGTTTCCGTGGAGACGCGGCTCAACCAGCCTCAGCCCGACTTCACCAAGAACCGCTCCGGCTTCACCCTCAGCGTGCCCGGGAACTGAGGCTCCCCCGCCCGGCCGCCACTCGGCGTCCTCGTCCCGTCTTTGCTGCTTCCCGCTCCCCGCTAGAAATCAGCTCCAGGCCCGCATGGGGCCGCCCCTCCCCGAGATCTTCTCTCACTCCTGCCTCCCGTCTCGCCCTCCTCTGCCCCAGCCGTCCCGGTCCCCGTCAGCAAACCAAAGAGCCGGGTGCTCGGTCCCAGGGCCCCGGGCGGGCTCCAGCCCACGTCGCACATCAGGCAGCTCGGAGGTGCCTTCCGTTGGTAAGGGACGAGCCAGGTCGGGTCAGCACCTTGACCCAGGACCCCCTCCTGGTCCTGTAGGAGGTGGGGCGGGGTGCCTATCCCACCCGCCTCCCCCCGGGGGCCGAGGTCCTCGTGGCTGTTTCTCGGCTCCTCCGGGGACCCCGCTCCCCAGCAGCAGCCAAAGCCGCCAGGTGAGCAGGTTCACCTGCAGGACCAGCCCGCAGCCCAGGAGCAGTGCTGGCAGGACAGCCATGCCCCCTGGCAGGACAGCCATGCCCCCTGGCAGCCGGCCTGCCACGCCCGCCCAACCCCCAGCCACCTCTTGGCCGAGAGGAGGGATGCTCCCAGGATCCTCCACCGCGCGCCTGGGCCGTGGTGGCCTCACACGTCCTGCAGTTCGCAGGGCTGCTCCTTGGACGCCGCGTCCGCTGCCCCACGCTCGTGTCAGGAACACCAGTGAAATGGAGTCGCAGGGCCTGGGGGCATCCTGGCCCTTCATTCTCATGGAGAACCGGGGCTGGAAGAGGAGGGCAGAGCACACGGGACCCGGGGGCTGAGGAGATAGGAATCGCGGGGTCCTGGCACTGCGGGCCAGGCCAGAATGCCACCCCGCCCTGGGCACACAGCCCTCAGGCCAGGAGACGGGGCCATCTTGCCTGCCTGTGCCCAGCACGTGCCTTCAGATGTCTGCCCGGGACCACCCCCTGCTGCCCTCTGGGCAGCCTGCGCCCCCATCGGAGTCTTGGAAGGGGACTCGGGGCACCCGGTGAAGGGGCCGAGGGTGAGCCCAGGCCTCAGGATGTGAGGACATGCTGCTCCCCATCCCCATCCCCACGCTCCCCTCCTGTCTCCCTGACCCCACACAGCACCCCAAGTGCCTGAGTGAGACTCCTGTGCCTCACCCAGAGCCCGCCGTGGTCCCCGGGCTGACCCCCAGGTGGTCCCGGCAGCCTGGTCTCATCCACACCCCGCCGACTCCGCAGGGCTGGCGAACATCGGCACCGCGCACCATGCACCGTGCGCAACAAAGACTCCGCTGGCATCCTGTCCTCGGAAGCCATTCTCCCTCCCGAGGCCCGGCCAGCTGCCCGCGTGGAGGGGCCACCAGCCCGGCTCAGCGATGCCCGTCGTTTTGCCAAGCACCTGGCCACTGGGTGAACCATCTGAACTGGACCGCTGCCTCTCCACTCGCTTACTTCCCCGACCTGTCGCTTTCTACAGGAGACACGCAGTGTCTGTCTTACACACACCAAAGTGGAACCTGCCAAATGAGTGCCTTTCAGAGACCTGGAGGGGAGCGGGGCGGGGAGGAGGGCTGGCAGCCTCCCTCTGCCCCTGCGGCCTCCGGGCTGAGGGTGGTCACGGCACTCTCTCCGTGTTCTGAGAGAAGTCTGCAGGAGGATCAGGAATGCAGGGCGAGACCACGGTGGTCTTCCCGGTGCTGAGAGGGAAGCAGGACACAGTGATTGTACGCAATGAAGTGTTTCTCTTGATTTAATTCAATGCAATGTATGGTTTGGTGCATATATTCCTATTTCCCATTAAATTAACTCTATTTCTAAAGCATATTTTGATTTACCATCAAGAGCAATAAAGCGTTAAATCTTAATTTTTAAAGGTGTTCTGCTTCTCTTTCATTGGAAACTCCGCCTGCGATTGTAAACTTTTCGCTTCTACAGAGCCCGCTGTTCCCCTGGAGGACAGGAGGGAGCATTCGGCACACATGCAGGGAAATGCACCTGAGGCTCCTGAACACACACAGACATGCTGGGGAAAAGCTCTTACCCTCTGAAGCAGCATGGAGGGCCTGGAGAGTATCATGCTAAGCCCAATAAGCCAGGCAGAGGAAGACAAGTATCACATGACCTCACTCGTGGAGTCTAATGAACAAAGTAAACTGATGAACAAAATAGATCCAGAGACACGGGAGCAGGGAACAGACTGAGGAATCTCAGAGGGAAGGTGGAAAGAGACCAACCAAAGAACTTGTATGCATATATGCATAACCCATGGACACAGACCAGAGGGTGGGGGAGGCCTGGGAGGCAGGGGGGCTAGAAGAGGTCATTGGAAGATAATGTAATACTTTTAACAATAATGGGTATATGTATGTGTACACACACACACACACACACACACAGTAGCCAGATTATTATGATCTCTGAACGCATAATCTGGCCACTCAGTGTATATCCTTTATAATAAAAGACTAATATGCAAATTGTCCCCTCGACCAGTTCAACCAGCAGGTAAGCCAACCAACCGCTCATGTCCCCTCCCCCTGTCCAGGCTGGCCAGACCCCAATCATGCACGAATTCATGCAGCAGGTCTCTAATATCTACACTAATAAAAGAGAAACATGCATATTAACCATCACTCTGCTATGTCAAGCCACACCCACCAGCCAAGCAGGAGCAAGTATGCAAATTAACCCAACCAAGATGGCGGCCAGCCACAGAGCTGGAGCAAGCAAGAAGCTTGGGTTACCTCTGCAATGGAGGAAGCCAAGCTTCCCACCCACCCTGGCTGGTCCTGGCCTCCACTCAAGGCTATAAAGTTTCAATTATAGAAGATAGGTAGATCCCAACAAAAAGGGTAGTACCATGGAGCTGGAGCAAGCAGGAGGCTTGAATTGCCCCTGATGATGGAGGAAGCCAAGCTTCCCACTGGGCCTGGCCTCTGCTCCAGGAAGCACTGGGAGAGGTGAGGGGAGGAAAAAAATGAGGGGCTGGGACCTTGGGTCACCTGGGGGTGATCAGGCCAGGATGGAACAGCAGGGGCCTTTGGGGGTAAGCAGACCGGCAGGGGGGCCAGTTGGGGTGAGCAGGCCAACAGTGGGGGTGGTCAGAGGTGATCAGGACAGTGGGGTGGAAGTTGGGATGA
>PVJN01030844.1:0-25321 GCA_004026805.1 Lasiurus borealis | reverse complement strand
CAAGTGTACCTATTTGGGAAAGATATGATCTTGTGATTCACAGGTTACCAAACAGTTTGGCCTTGATTAATTTTCTTGTCTCAGTTTCTTCATTCCACTTGCCCCAGGAATTTCCTTAGTTTCTTACTATCTTGATACATAGCTATTGTTCTAATTGGAAGCCCAGCTTCAGCAATGCTGATTAATATTATTAAAAAAACATTAATGATGTTTTTTTTCTGTGTAAGACAATAGTTGAATGTTTAACATTATGATTTTTAGGATAGACTCTTCATAAAAACCAATGAAATGAATTTAGTGGGTTTGCATCAAGTATTTTAGAATTATACCTCAATGTGCATGAACTGGATAAATGAATTCAACCAAGTGTGGAGCCTAAACTTCTAGGCTTTAGGGTTGTAGCTGAGTCTTGGCCTTGTGTTCAGTCATGGGATTAGATTTCAGTCTGTCGGGTGATGACAAAAGGGTACCAGAATTCTGCCTCTGGAATGGTGATGCATTTGATACTGGAGAACCATACAGTATGTCTGAGACCTGCAAATAACATTTTATGCCAAGAATATTTTAGACTCTAAGGTTTTATCTTTCTTTATGAAGACAGACTAGTTTTAGACACATTTTTAAAAATATTTTTATATTTAATAAAATGTTTTACTCATATTAAAATGTCAAACTTGTTTCTAATTTTATGGTTAAGACAAAGTAATTCATACAGTTTTTAGGTGTTCTATTAAGCTAAAATTGCCTGAAAATTATATATAAAGTCCATGATAAAGAAAGCACAAACATTTTCTTTAAATGTGTTAAGTTTTTTTAATGAAAAAGGATTCTGTCAGATTCTGATATATTCAAATCATAAGAATACTATTCACATAAGCATAATTTTAATAAGAGCTATAAAATAATTTGTTTCTTGCCATTAAAAATTAAAAATGACTTAAATTTTTAGTTATTTTAGAAAAATGTATTTTTGGTGACTAACTTTTAATTGGCCCTTTTAGCAATGTGGCCAATGTTTTCTTTTGAAGATGTATGTATCTCTTCCTTTTATATTGCAGAAACCCTCTTATTTGTTACAGAGCTCTGCATACTTGCTGATGTCAAAACTGCTGGGTACATCTTCCTGACCTTTTTATCACATTGAATTACTATTATCTATTTTCCAAATCAAAGATGACCTTCAGTTCAGCTTCTTATTCTACTTCCAATTGACCATCTCATTCTATAGAGATTTCTGTCTTCTGACCCCATGTAAGCACATTTTCCCCTAATAATCATGTTTTGTCTAAAGTTTCTGTATTTTTATTGTCTTAAAAGTCTTATATTGACAATTTAATTGTAAACTCAGAAGCTTTTTTGTTCTTCACACAGTGTCTAACAAGAAATCTTGAAGCTGTAAGCACTTAGTATAATAACTCGATTGATTATGATAATAGGGTAGTATTTTAAAAAGAACAATTTAAAGACTTGCTCTAGTAATAATTGCAATCTCAGGTTACTGTTTATCCATGCTCTATTTTCATCAAAGATCATTTGTAGTTTAATTTTTTAATCTACTTTTTTCTGTCATTTTTAACATTTCAATTTTGCAAAGCTATCTATAATAATAAAAGTATAATATGCAAATTAGACCAGATAGCTGAACTTCCTTCCAGACATCCTTCTGGACAAAGCCATGGTGGCAGGGGTTGAGACAGAGGAAGTTAGGGGCAATCAGGCAGGTGGGCAAGTGGTTAGGGGTGATTAGAAAGGCAGGCAAGTTGTTCGGAGCAATGAGGCAGGCACATGAGCAGTTAGGAGCAATGAGGCAGGCAGACAAGTGGTTAAGGACAATAGGCAGGCATGCAAAGTGGTTAGGGTAAATCAGGCAGCAGACAGGCAAGCAGTTAGGAACCAGCAGTCTCAGATTGCAAGAGGGTGCAGGCTAGTCTGAGGGACACCCTCCCTCTCCCATGCACAAAATTTCATGTACTGGGCCTCTAGTTACAAAATAATTTGAGAATTGTAGTATATTTAATAGGACCAATTTTTAAAAGGGAGTTATAATCAGTGCAAGATGATCCTGGACTAATAATTGCCACACTTGTCTATTCTCCAAAAGAATAATATTTTGTAAACAAATGGAAATTTTAGAAGAATCACATTTCATTTCATATGAAATTTAAAATAAGTTTGTCTAAATATAAGACAGAGATAGCCCCGGGTGGGGTTATTGTGGGGATGGTGGAAAGATTGAGTTAAAAAAAAATAGCCGAGACAGGTTTGGCTCAATGGATAGAGCGTCAGCCTGCGGACTGAAAGGTCCCGGGTTCGATTTCGGCCAGGGGCATGTTCCTTGCTTGCGGGCACATCTCCAGTGTGGGGTGTGCAGGAGGCAGCTGATAGATGTCTCTCTCTCATCAATGTTTCTGACTTTCTATCCCGCTCCCTTCCTATCTGTGAAAAATCAATAAAATATATTTTAGGAAAAAGAGAGAGAGAACTCATGGACTTAGACAACACTATGGTGATTGTGGCAGGGAAGAGGGTGAGGGGAAAATAAAGTAAAAAATATATATAAGTGTTTTACATGATGAAGAAATGGATTTTTAAAAAAATGTCCCTTTACCTTTTTAACATAACATTAAGCTAACATTGATTTCAAAAATATTATTGAATATCTACGATGTGCCAGGGATTTAGCATCAATAAAACCCTTGCCCTGATTTTACATTCTAGGTTAAGGACAGACAACTAAATTGAATGTAATATTAAGGATTAACAGTCACCTTGACAAAAATGAAAAGTAAGTAAAGCAATAGAAGTAGAGAGTGACAACAGTGGGGAATGAGATGCTACACTAGAGAAGATCAGAGAAAGCTTCTCTGAGAAATCGGGGTTTGAGTATATCATGAATGATACAAGGAGGAAAGATAGAAGAATCTGAGCAAAGAGCCTGTTCTCCAAGGAGTTGGGGAGCAAGAGCAAAGATCTAGGGAAGGACTGAACTGTGTAAAGAAAGCCAGGAAGGCCTGGTTAGCTAGAGTTGGTACCCTGAGAGGCCTTCAAACTAGAAGTAGCTTAAGCATTATTTCCTAAATAGCATAGAAAGTCAGTGGATAGCCCTAGCTGGTTTGGCTTAGTGGACAGAATATCAGCTTGTGGACTGAAGGGTCCCAGGTTCAATTCCAGTCAAAGGCACATACCCGGGTTGTAAGTCCATCTGCAGTAGGGGGCATGTAGAAGTCAGCTGATCAGTGATTCTCTCTCATCATTGATGTTTCTATCTTTTGCTTCCTCTCCCTCTCTAAAATCAATAAAAAAATATATTAAAAAATAAAATAGCCCTGACTGGTTTGGCTCAGAGGATAGAGCATTGGCCTGAGAACTAAAGGGTGCCCCGGGTTCAATTCCAGTCAAGAGCACATGCCTAGGTTGTGACTCCATCCCCAGTAGGGAGTGTGCAGGATACATCCAATCAATTATTCTCATCATTGATGTTTCTGTCTCTCCCACTCTCCCTTGCTCTCTGAAATCAATAAAAATATATATAAAAAATAAAAAATAAAGTCAGTGGATAGTTTTGAACCTGGTTTTGATGCTTCTTTACTCTTCTCTCACCTTGGGGAGTCTTCACTTCTTCCTCAGTGCAGGAATGAATAGTCAGATGGCTTTGAGCAGGTTGCACTCGGATCACAGCTCAGGGTTGATTCATACATGTTGTCTAACAATCTAAGTAAATAATGGACTGTTTGTCAGAAACTATCTTACGGTAGTTAGTTCCCATTTTATTAAAACATTTGATTTCTAAATATCTTTCTGGAATTAAAGAAACTTGAGATGTTGTGATAATGTGTTGAGGTCTCTTGGTTTAAAAGAGGGGTGAGATAGTTCTAAGCTCTATCAATCTTAATAAATTAGACATCAATATCTAAAAATCATGCAAAATTAAATATAGTATTCATCTGTTATAAAACAAGTGTCAAGAAAGAATAATGCCATCTTCCTGTTAGTCTACCTTTTTTTTATTGTAAGAATCCTAAAGCTTTATTTATGTATTTTATTTCTAATTGCAGTGGACATTAAGTATTATATTAGTTTCAGGTGTACAGCATAGTTATCAGATATTTATATGCCTTATGAAGTGATCCTCTCATAAGATTTTAAAATGTGATTTGTTCCTGAAAATTTGAAAATGAAGACCCTTTATATAGACTCTGCCTTTGAAGAGCTCATAGTTTAGTGAGTTAAAAACACACATGCCAACCAAGACCAGTTTGGCTCAGTGGATAGAGCATCAGCCTGCAGACTGAAAGGTCCTGGGTTCGATTCCAGTCAAGGGCATGTATCTTGGTTGCGGGCAGGAGGCGCATGCAGGAGGCAGCTGATCAATATCTCTCTCTCATTGATGTTTCTAACTCTCTATCCCTCTCCCTTCCTCTCTGTAAAAAGTCAATAAAATGTATTAAAAAAAAAACACACATACCAAACATCATTACAATGTAGTGTGAAAAGTGAAGCAGCAAAATTGGACCAGCTGTCATATAGCTAAAGGGAAAGATTAACTTTATCAGGAATAACAAAGAGTTTCTATATGGCAGTGGCCATTGTACTTCTGGAAGGCCTTGTCTTGGACCTTTAAATTCTTAGTTGACTGTTCACCAGCACCAGGGCTCAGCTCCTGTCATTTCCTCAGTATGCCTTCTCTGACTCCTCTGGTGGATTTACGTTCTTGTGTTCTATATTTGCTACATGACCAATGGTGTTCCTCTTCTTAATTTGTAATAATACATTCACTCCAGGAATAATGTGCCTGCCTTTCCCTGAACCCCTCCCCCTATTAGAAGTTCCATGAATGAATGCTTGGAGTGTGTCCATTTCTTTATCTTTGTATCTCCAACACCAACAAAGTGCCTGGCCTGACCAACAGGAGGAATCATTAATTAATTGTTAGATGTGTAATTAAATTAATAAATAAGAGTTACGATTTTAGGTGGCTTAGTGAAATATGTTTGTACATCTTTCAGATCTAATTGAAATTTTCAGGTCTCTGCAGTAATTTTTCTCAGAGTGATAATTTGCATCATTATTAGCTATGGTACTTATCAAATGTAACCTACTCTTTTGGCTCTCTAGTAAGATTGAATATTGTTTTCAGTAATTCATAGATTTCTGCTCATGTTGATCTTTGGAGTCTTGTGTTTGTCTTTCCCATTTTAGCTTCTTTATATATCCATCAGAACTTTTGTACTTTCGACTCTTTTCCTTTTTTTTAATTAAATCTTTATTATTCAGATTATTATATTTGTTTCTCTTTTTTCCCCTCCATAGCACCCCTCCACCCAGCTCCCACCCCTCCCTCTGCCCTTAGCTCCCTCCCATTGATCACATCCATAGGTGTATGATTTTTGTATGAGTTTCGGCTGGATCTGGGGTTTAGTATCTTAGGATAAGGGGTTCAATGCCGTTGGGAGTCTCCATTTCCCTCCCGCCAGAGAAAGCTGGCCAAGTACTCGGGGCACCTGCTCTCTCAGCGCTCGCATCTCCGTACCTCAGCTTTTTGCAGCTCCTCTGGGTTTCTGTGAGCCCCTCTCTTTCCTTCTAGTTGTAGAACTGATACTCGGCCAGCTTTCCTGTGGTTCTGGATGATGTCCGTTCTGTCTTTAGTTGTAGTTTTTAAATTGTTGTGCGAGGCAGCAGTGTAGGTGTTTACCTATGCCGCCATCTTGGATTCTCCTCTCGACTCTTTTCTTGATCATTTTTTACCCTAGTTTCCTTCTATCCCGAAACATACTATAATAGGTTTGTCAATGATTATTTCTTCTAAATTATATTTGTACAATTGACATTAATTATGATTTCTAATTTTATCTGTGATTAAAAATATATTTAAATTTTAATCATTTTTAGTGTGCTAAAATTCTGACATCAGAAATATAAAATATATGTCACTTCTGCAATGCTTTTACCAAAGGAAATAGCTTTAATTGAATGTACTGTTGCTTTTTCTACAAAGAACATGTCATTTTTAGTGAGTCATTACTTAGAATAAAACATAATTAATAAGACCAGATGTGTCAGACAGAAATAAAAGAAACTAATATTTCACAGAACTATAGCAGTTCTCTGCTTATTGTAATTTTTCCTTTTGGATTATTATTTTTACCACAGATGAAAGATTTAAATTATTATTAAAAGGAAAACAATTCAGAGTAATAAATGAAGATCAAATTTGGGAAAATCTTAAAATCCTAGGGAGTTTCAGTTCATTAATTTAAGAGATATATGTATTTTTAGCAAAGATTATTACACAAACTTTATATAAAATAAAAATGGAAAATTTATTTATGGGCTAAAGCCAACTCTGTGCTTTTTAAAATGAATTATTAATGATAAAGGACTTTGCTCACCCACAGAACAATGTTCCCTACCTTTCTTTCTAAAACTTTCACTATTTAAATAGTAAAATCTTCCTTAGAGGAAAACTTTGTGAGCATACCTCATTGATACATATTGATAAATTGACATGAACTATA
The DNA here is from genome assembly GCA_004026805.1 of Lasiurus borealis. Lineage (NCBI taxonomy): Eukaryota > Metazoa > Chordata > Mammalia > Chiroptera > Vespertilionidae > Lasiurus > Lasiurus borealis. The sequence continues at coordinate 18,806 of PVJN01030844.1, read as the reverse complement.
AATTGATTAGTCAACTGACAAAAATCAGGATCTAAGGTAAAATATATGTTTAATTACATAGAAATGTAATGCAAATAGCATGCTGTAAAGACTCTGGAAGAGTGATGACTTCTTTATTTCAGCAAACTGGTTTGAAATTAGCTGAATTTAAGTTATAAACTCTGGCAATCAGGTGTTCACTCAAATCTCAGTTCTGTTCTATCATAGTGGGCTGTTTACAGTAACTGATTTACTTAGAAATTATGAACAATTTTATATACAGATTTTTGATATCCCCTCTCTAGTTCTTTTCTTTTTATGATCTCTTATCTCTATAAGATATTTGCTTGTCTCATATTCTATTCAGTTCTCAGGCCAGTAAGACTTTTGGCAATCTCTCATGGTCCAGCTGACCGCAATCTAAAGAAGCCTGGCCTCAGTCCAGAAGCTAAAAAGATGTGGAATTCACCTACCATTACTCTTTTTTCTCCAAACACCAGTCCCCCTTCCAGAATCACCTGCCTCTGGTCTCTCTTCAGAGCATTTACAAGCTAATTTCCACATGCTGTCTGGAGCTTACAGGTGTCCATTTTGTGAGAGATTTGCTCCTTTAGTAGCTTCCTTCATCATTTGTATGGTTATCAAATCAAAATGCTTGATTCATTCTCATTTGTATGAGGGGTCATCTATCAGGAATATTACATGGGTTTAATGTGCCATCAGAAATTGAGTGTCACATTTCCCCTGGAAGCCTCTTTATGTCAGAGGCTTCTAGTTTTTTCATTTGTTTGTTTGTTTGTTTGTTTGTTTTAGGGTAGAACAATGACAACTCTGATGTCCTTATATATAATATTGACAAACTTTTCATTTTCTGATCATCAAAAGTTAACTGATGAAGAAAAAAAGCAGTAAGTTAAGCCTGAAGTGTACACACTGAGGACAAGATAAAATTCTTCTACAAATTTTCCTTTTCCATCCTGGAACTTAGGTAGTCCTTAAACATGGCACAGAGAATTTAACACAATTAGGGCTTAACATTTTAAAATTAGAAAACATTTGAGTTCTTTTTATTAGAAGATTATAATTTTAGAGGAAGTATGCACACTTCTGTGAAGGAGCCAAGGGGAAATGTAAAGAGGGAATAAAACAACATGTAGTATAATCTTTGGGTGATTACATACTAAAGAAATATAAAGTTTCTACCTTTTTAATAGTTTTAGTCTAAGTGGTTCTAAGGGAGGCAGATAACTCTAGAATTCAGTTTGCACTTAAAAGCCTCAAATTGCTTAAAGAATCATACCATTTGATATGCAAGATTTGTTTTCTTTTCATTCTGATGTCATTTTTAATGGTGTAGAGAGACTGTTTTTTCCCTAAGCCTTTCAATACCCACAGATTGTGAGCCTTTATTTTTAATCTTACTGACTTTATGCAATATCCCCACACCTCCAGAAGATTTAAATATTTTGGATCACTGGCCAGCACACTTCAGTGGTTAGAGCCTCAGCCTGCGCACCAGAGAGTTGCGGGTTTGATTCCCATCAAAGGCAGTATGTGGGTTGCAGGTTCCATCCCTGACTCCTTTGGGTAAGAAATCACCAAACTGCCTTCCAAAGTGGCTGTGACATTTGTATGCAGACAAGCAGTGAATGAGAGCTACTGTTGTTCTACATGCTAATCAGTACTTGGCATTGTCAGTGTTACAGATTTTGGCTATTCTAATAGGTATGAAGTGGTATTCATTGTTGTTTTAATTGCATTTCCATAATGATATATGACGTGGAACATGTTTTCATGTGCTAATTTGCCACCTGTACATCTTCTCTGATGAGATTTCCAGTTAGAGTCTTTGGACCATTATTTAAATTGGGTTAATTGTTTTCTTATTCTTGAGTTTAAGAGTTCTTTTTATAATTTGGAGGAAAGTCTTATTTCAAATGTGTCTTTTGCAAACCCTTTTTTTCATATTCCACTGCTTGCTTTTCATTCTCTTGTCTTTAGTAGAGCAAAATTATAATTTTCATTAACAAGTCCTTCTTTCAGAGGTTGTGCCTTTATTTTGTATCTAAAAGCCAAAATTGCCCGGTTGGTATAGTTTAGTTATTAGAGTGTCAAGCCCATGCACCAAAAGGCCGCATGTTTGATTCCTGGTCACTTTGGGTCAGTGCAGAAGGCAACCAGTAGTTGCCTCTCTCTCTCTCTCTCTCTCTCTCTCTCTCTCTCTCTCTCTCTCTCTCTCTCTCTCTTTCCTATCTCCACCCCCTTTCCTATCTTCCTTCCATTCTACTCTCTCTGAAAACAATGAAAAAAAAATATCCTTAGGGGAGGATTAACAACAAAAAAGTGAAAGCCAAGATAACCTAGATTTTTCTCCTATAATTTTTATAACTTTGCATTTTATGTTGAGGGCTTTGTTCCATTTTGAGTTAATTTTTGTAAAGGCCTGTAACTAGATTTATTTTTTGTGTATCATTTGTTGAAAAAACTAATTTTGCTCTTTGTATTGCTATTTAAAAAATCAAAGATCAGTTGACTATATTTATGTGAATCTATATCTGGGCTCTCTATTCTGTTCCATTGATCTACTGTCTACATTTTTTGCCAATATCATAGTGTTTGATTACTGTATGTCTTAAAACAGGGTAATATTAGTCCTTCAAATTTGTTCTTGTCCTTTTTTATTATGTTGGCTATTAGGGTTATATTGCCTCTCCATATAAACCTAAAGAATCAGTTTGTCGATATCCACAAATCACTTGCTGGGATTTTATTGGTATTGCATTAAATGTATATGTGGGCAGAATTAACATCTGACAGTATTTAATTTTTCTATCCCTAACCAGGAATTTAAAAAATGTGTTTTTTCATATTATCTATCTATCTATCTATCTATCTATCTATCTAATCTATCTATCTATCTATCACCATCTATACAATGACATTTTAACCTCAATTTCATAAGGAGATGGTAAAGACAGTATCCAATCTCAAATAGCTGAGATTATTGCCTTTATTTGTAGTTTTCCTTATAATATTGTTCTCTAGAGCATTTTTCTCATACCAGCAGTAAAATAATCAATGTTTCTGCAAGCATTTGCATAGTTGCCATTACCTCCACTATATTTTGTATTGGATTTCTCAAAACTTTAAACTAAACTTGTATTTCAAGTTTTCATACTTCACTGTACCTTTTACTCATACTCTTCAGAAATTCACTGTCCTTATACAATGTAAAAATAGAGAGAAAGAGTAATTGATGGGAGTGATGGCAGATGTGATAAACTACTTTCTGATAGTAAATTACTTTTACATAGAATAAGAATTAGCGAGTTTAAATGACTGCAGTGATATTTGGTAATTTGCCATCTCTAGTAGCCTAAATGTTTCCATCAGAGTTAATATATTACATTCTCTGAAAGTACATTCCTCAGGGGTATTACCATGGCATCAGGAAATAAACTAATTTAATGTAACTGTAGCAAATTGAGATTTTATAGGGACAAAGTGTACAGTTCAATCACTGACATTGTAATTGTTAATAGCTTTGTAATAGAATAAGAGTTGAACGTTTTATAAAGCTGGTATTTTCCCAGTTTTAGAAAAGAGAAAGCCTGGTTTCTCAAAATCAAAAAATTTCTGATTTTTCCTGGAAAATGTTAGAAAACCAATCATATGTAATTGGCTTTTAGCCTATTAATGTATCAAGACATGTTCTGAAGACATTGCAGTTGGGGTTTGACAATTAGTACCCCAAACTTGCTGTACCATACAATCTGAAATGGCAATACAAAATGCAGAATACTAATTTAAGGTACAGTTAGATTAAATATATGATCATCTTATTAGCAAATAGAAATAGTTTATTTCTTTTTATTTTGAGATAGAACTATTTCAGATACCTAAAGTTCTATGAATAAAGAATATACAGTATACAGAGAAGAACTCTGCTGGCAGACTTGGACCCACCATCAAGCTAAAGAGAGAGATAATAGTGGAGATATTTTTTTTAGTCTTCGCTTTCTCTTGTTAATAAAAACAAACAACAGTGAAAACCACTATTGAAAATTCAAGGTTCATCACAAATCATTTTGTTTACTAATACTTAGCTCTTAAAATTATCCCCCAACTTTTTGTTTCATGTATTAAAATCTGATACAAGGCTTTTGCTTTTGCTCAGGATGTAGAAAACTAAAAACAATGTTGCTCCCACAATAACAATGAGAAAAAGCCAAATAAATGACAATGTATAACTTTTCTTGAATGTATAGGGGAACTGAGTTTGCAAGCAATTAAGTAACCTGAAATCTAAAGAGAGAAATCTCTTCAAAAAGAAACCAGACACACACACAATGTCTCAGCTGTGAAAGAGAATAGGTGCAGGAGGCATCATGCTGGCTGCAATGAAAGTAGAAAAATGTAAAACCAAAGTAGAAAAAAAAAAGTTGTACACTTACACAGGCAAGCCTGTAGATAAATATTCATATTAGCATTATTTGAAGTGATAAAGCACTGTTTCACTTGTAAAGCAATAATGTCCATCCACAGGAGAGCTGCTAAGTAAATATAAGACAATTCAGCAGTAAACAATTGAAAGGTGCGACCCACATGCATCAGGAATCATGAGTCTCAGCACTGTGATTGTCACCGTAAAAGCAAATCACACAAATGTATACAACATTATGTCATTGGATAAACTTCAAAAAACAGACAAAACTTATCAATATTTTCTTAATATGTGCTAGATACTAATACTGTAATAAAAAGTTTTAAAATGATGTTCTTTTGGCAAGAAAGGGAAAGTAAAAATGTTTAAAGTAGAAATAGCTTGAGTGCATGGACTTCAAGGTATTTTGTAAATATATTTCTTCTTAGTTACAGGTACTTAGATCTTGAATTATTTTAATTATTAATCATTTGTTGTTATTGTTGCAATACCACACTAATACATTATAGGTAATCATCTTTTGTAAATATATTTCATAATAATAAGTGACTAAATGTTATTAAAAACAGGAAACACTAGAAAATATTAAAATATACCCAAACAACCATAATTACATGCATGTTCTCAAAATTAAACCTATGTAATTTATGAATGCCAAAAATGGCTCTGCTAGATAGAAAATGTCAGTACTATGGTAAGTGTTGTTTCATATAGGGTCGCCAAAGTTTTCTTGAACAAGGTGAAAATTTCAGCTGAGAAAACAAAAGCAGAAGCAAATTAGATAAATGTAGGTAACTGCAGGAAGGACATTCTAATAAAAGCAAAGTCTTTGTGCAGGAGGAACTTCTTGTAATGTATTTTATTTGAATTAGTGTTTATGGATATATGATTTTCTTTCTGGACGGATCAAATTTCCAGGGGATGAAATAGAAATTAAAATGATGGAGAAAAAGACATTGTAGTGAACATTTATTTGTCAGTTTGGGGCTATTCAAGTGTCCTATCTTATTTTAGACAGAACTTAACCAAAAGAAACCTATTTTGTCACCATTCAGAAGAACACCACCCTGACATCTAATAAAAAAAATTGGAGGTACAAAATTGCAGGTATCTTAAATGACTGATAAAACACGGATTCAGTGAATGGAAGGGAAAATAAATCCTACATAAACGAGAAAAATAAAGGGTCTTGTCAACTTATCAAACCTCGTGAGCAAATGGAAGTGTTGGGTATAGTGTGTGATATCTTCGAAACTAAAAGGTACATCGATGTCAGAAATCAGCATGTTTCTTTGACTTTTAGACTTTGTAGGAAATTTCCAACACATTTAGTTGGTGTTTTGATGCAATAGCCTAAATAACTGAAAGTCTTTGTTTGAAATGAGTCCGGATCTAAAAAGTGTCTGAAGCTGCCCAGACTGTAGCACAAGCAATTCTCATGTTTGGCTCATGTGACCTAACCCAGTGGTCGGCAAACCACGGCTCAAGAGGCACATGCGGCTCTTTGGCCCCTGGAGTGTGGCCCTTCCACAAAATACCACGTGCGGACACACATGTTACAGTGTTATTGAAACTTCATGGCCCAAGCACAGAAGTCGGTATTCGGCTCTCAAAAGAAATTTCAATTGTTGTACTGTTGATATTTGGCGCTGTTAACTAATGAGTTTGCCGACCACTGACCTAACCAAACAATGCATTCAACTTGAATATGTGATGGCAGAATGAGTGCTGTATGCAGGCTTAAGCAGCCTGGACTGAATTTTAGTGGAGTATCTTGGGACTTAGGAACAAAGCATCACATCATTGCCCAAGACTGGGATATAACTGTCAACAGAAATTGATGCAATGTAGCTCTACAAATAAAAAAAACTGTAGAATAGTATCTTGCAAGGAGGATCAAATCATAATAGAAAAGTAAATAATCTATATTTTCAATGTTATAAGTATTGTGGTTAAAATTCTGCATCACTGCACAGCTGGTGTTACTCGGTGTTCTACCGCTGACATATGAACCAGGAAGTCACAGTTTGATTCCTGGTAAGGACACATTTCCAGGTTGTGGGCTAAATCCCCAATAGATGGTGTGTAGGAGGCAGCCCATCAGTGATTCTCTCTCATCATTGATGTTTCTATCTCTCTCATCCTCTCCCTTCCTCTAGGAAATAAGTAAAAATATATTAAAAATAAATGAGTGAATTTCTACATAGTTACATTTTGAGGTCAGAGTTGTTGAGTATGGGAAAACCATAAGCAGAAGTACAAAGGAAAAGTATATTAATATTCAACAATTCGCTATTCATTTTCATGTACATGTTGACTTAAAAAGTGCTATCTTGTGTGTGAAAAAATAGCAGTAATGAATTATTCTTCCTTTGGAAGTTTTCAAGTTCTGAAATGCTTTTCAGATAATAGATTGGAAAATGTACATGGGGTAGGATACTTAGGTCCTGAGTAAGTATGACTAACTTGGGCATCATACTGAACTAAAGTAATGCAAAAGTAGGTAGGAATAAAAATTATAGTATTAATAATGATGATTATGAAATAGGATATTCAGGGCACTATTGGTGCTTCTGGCACACACTGGCCAGCTGTTTCTTGGGGAAGAATATTACATTTAATTAGAATGCTGCAGAGCTGTCAATCTATTTTGAGCTCTAGGGTCAACAGATGTTTTTCTATGGATATACTTCTGGCCTTAATCCACCAGAACAAGTTAGACTTTTAAGATATTCTAACTAGATTTGCACATTATTGGGCCTATCACAATTTTTTCCCTTAGTGAATTCATTCAACCATGCAACAATTTTTGAGTACATACTAATATGACAGTTTATGTGCTAGATGCTGTTTTCACATTGGTGAACAGATATATGTTCTCCTGAAGCAAAAGCACACGCTAAGGAGCATGATATTTGATGTTGAGATTGTCACTAGTTTCTAAAATTAATATGACATACACAATGATAGACTTACATGAAATCATACTCCTGAGATATATTCTAATATTTGCAGTTGCAATGAAACTTCCTATTTTTAGACAGGCTGCCTGTATAGATGGAAAAAGCAGGAAGCATACTTAAGGTAGCCTTAAAAAATAGAAGAAATGTGAAATAATTGTCAGTTCGTACTCATCACAGATTGACACATACTACCATATCAATTAGATATATACTTGATAATATATTTTCCAGGTGTTGATATTGTAAGTTAAATATATAAAACAGGATCTGAAAGCATAAAAAAAAACCTGATAACAGAGGATAGCCTTGAGGATTTGGAGGATCTAAATGAGTATGTCAATATTATTTCTACTTTTTACAGTTTTATAATGAAAATTCATTAAATGTCTTATCTATATATTTCAAAGGTCCTTTATTATTCCTGTTATTGAGGACATGCCTCAGGCCCTTTGCCAAATAATGAAAGGTTAACCAAGAGCTAGTCTGCTTGAAATGTGAATTCATGACCATGTATCTTATTTCATAAATGACCTAATATAAGGCAAAGCACTGAGGAATAACATTTGCCTTCTAGCATTTTGTTATTGATTTTTCACCCAATTTCACTGTGTCCAAAGAAAATGCACTTTATGATTCCAATCATTTGTTATGTGTTCAACTTTCTCTATTTTCTTGTATGTGGTCAATTTTTATAATTACTATTTTTACTTCTTGAAAACAATACTAACATATAATCAATGAGTTCAGAATTTTGTGCATACCAATTATATAAAGTTTGTTAAGCAAGTTGTTTAACTCTTCTATGTCCTTAATACACGGGGTGTTTTGGGTTTTTCTTTTGGTGAAATTTCTCATCAGTAACTAAAAGTATGTTAAAAAGAAACACCTTCTAATCTGATTTTAGGTTTATTTCTACTATACATGTTGCCAGCTTTATATTTTATAATTTTTTGAGCTTTAGAATACTGGGAAATATCCTTTTACTTAGTGTTTTGGATTTTCTTTATTATCTTTTTATACATATCTTCCCATTGCCCCCCCTCCCTCCCAGGCATAGCCCAATCCCCCAGTGTCTGTGTTCATTGATTATGCTTATATACATTCATACAAGTCCTTTGATTGATCTCTTATCTACCCCACCTAACCTTCCTTAATCTCCCTGCTGTAATTTCACAGTCTGGTTGATGCTTTACTGCCTCTGTATCTATCCTTTTGTTCATCAGTTTATAATGTTCTTTATTATCCACAAATGAATAAGATCATGTGATGCTTCTCCTTCATTGACTGGCTTATTTCACTAAGCATAAGGCTCTCCGTTCCATCCAGGTTGCTGCAAATGGTAAGAATTCCTTCATTTTAATGGCAGCATAGAATTCATAGAATCCCATTGTGTAGATGTACCATAGTTTTCTGATCCACTCATCTGCTGACGGGCACCTAGGCTGTTTCCAAATTGTAGCTATTGTAAATTGTGCTGCTATGAACATAGGGGTGCATAAATCCTTTCTGATTGGTGTTTTTGATTTCTTAGGATAAATTCCTAAGAGTGGGATTACAGGGTCAAATGGTAGTTCCATTTTTAGTTTTTTATAGGAAACTCCATACTGTTTTTCCACAGTGGCTGCACCAGTCTGTATTCCCACCAATAGTGCACAAGGGTTCCTTTTTCTCTACATCCTCGCCAACATTTGTCGTTTGTTGATTTGTTGATGATTGCCATTCTGACAGGTGTAAGATGGTATCACATTGTCATTTTGATTAGCATGTCTTGGATAATTAGTGACTTTGAACATGTTTTCATGTGTTTCTTGGCCTGCCTTCTGTCATCTTTCGAAAAGGTTCTATTTAGGTCCGTTGCCCATTTTTTTATTGGATCATTCATCTTCCTTTTATTAAGTTGCATAAGTTGGCTGTAGATTTTGGAGATTAAACCTTTATCAGTGATAACATTTGCAAATATGTTCTCCCAAACAGTGGGCTTTCTTCTTGTTTTGTTGGTGGTTTCTTTTGCTGTGCAAAAGCTTTTTATTTTGATGTAGTCCCATTTGTTTATTTTTTCTTTAGCTTCCATTGCCTTTGGAGCAGTATCAGTGAAGAAGTTCTTTCGGCATATGTCTGAGATTGTGCTGCCAGTGGATTCCTCTAGTATTTTTATGGTTTCCCTTCTGATGTTTAAGTTCTGTATCCATTTTGAGTTTATTTTTTATTTGGTGTAAGTTGGTGGTCCAGTTTCATTTTTTTGCATGTATCTGTCCAATTTTCCCAACACCATTTATTGAGGAGGCTATCTTGGCTCCATTGAAGGTTCATGCCTCCTTTGTCAAATATTAGTTGAGCATAGTGGTTTGGGTGGATATCTGGGTTCGCTATTCTATTCCATTGGTCTACATGTCTGTTCTAGTGCCAGTACCAGGCTGTTTTGAGAACAGTTGCTTTATAATATAGCTTAAAATCTGGTATTGAGATCCCACCTATTTTATTCTTCTTTCTCAGAATTGCTGTAGATATTTGTAGTCTTTTTTTGTTCCAGATGAATCTATGAAGAATTCTTTCTAGGTCTGTGAAATATGTCGTTGGTATTTTAGTAGGTAGTGCATTGAATCTATAGATTGCTTTGGGTAATATGGACATTTTAATGATGTTGATTCTCCCAATCCATGAGCATGGCATGCTCTTACATCTGTTAACATCTTCCTCTATCTCTTTTTTCAGTGTCCTGTAGTTTTCTACATATAGGTCTTTTACCTCTTTAGTTAGGTTTATACCTAGGTATCTTAATTTTTTTGGTGCAATGGTAAATGGGATTGCTTTTTTAGTCTCTCTTTCTGTAATTTCACTATTAGTGTATAGAAATGCCACATATTTCTTGGCATTAATTTTATATCCTGCTACATAGCTGAATTCATTTATTAATTCAATTAGTTTGTGGATGGAGTCCTTTGGGTTTTTTATGTACAGTAACATGTCATCTGCAAATAAGGACAGCTTTATTTCTTCTTTTCCATTTTGGATGTCTTTTATTTCTTCTTCTTGTCTAATTGCAATGGCTAATACTTCCAGTACTGTGTCGAACAGGAGAGGAGAGAGTGGGCATCCCTGTTTTGTTCCTTTTCTTAGGGAAAATGATTTTAGATTTTGCCCATTGAGTATGATGTTAGCTGTGGTTTTATCATATATGGCTTTTATGATAGTGAAGTATGATCCTTCTATTCCCACCTTGCTGAGAGTTTTTATCAAGAAACGGTGTTGGATTTTGTCAAATGCTTTTTCTGCATCAATTGATATGACTATGGGATTTTTATCTCTCAATTTGTTTATGTGATGTATCATGATTATTGATTTGCAGACATTGTACCATCCCTGCATTCCTGGGATGAATCCTACTTGGTCATGGTGTATATTCTTTCTGATGGACTGCTGGATCCGATTTGCTAGAATTTTGTTGAGGATTTTGGCATCTATGTTCATGAGACATATTGGCCTATACTTCTCTTTCATTGTGTTGTCTTTATCTTGTTTTGGTATTAGGGTGATGCTGGCTTCATAGAAGGTGTTTGTAAGTGTTCCTTCTTCTTGAATGTTTTTGAATAGTCTGAGGAGGATAGGTTTTAATGTTTACTTGAATGTTTGGTAAAACTCTCCTGTTTAGCTGTCTGGTCCCAGGCTTTTATTTGCTGGAAACTTTTTGATGACTGCTTCAATTTCTTCCATATTTATTGGACTATTGAGATGTTTAGATTCCTCCTCATTGAGTTTTGGAAGGTTATATTTTTCTAGGAATATGTCCATTTCTTTTAGGTTGTCCAATTGTTGGAATAGAGATGTTCATAGTATTTTTTAACAATCCTTTTTATTTCAGCGGGGTCTGTTGTTATTTCTCCTCTTTCATTTCTGATTTTATTTATTTGGGTATTCTCTCTTTGCTTCTTGGTGAGCCTGGCAGGAGGTCCATGAATCTTGTTTATCCTTTCAAAGAACCAGCTCTTGGTTTTGTTGATCTTTTGAATTGTTTCTTTGTTTTCCATGTTGTTTATCTCTTCTGTGATCTTTACTATTTCCTTCCTTCCGCTTACACTGGGCTTTTCTTATTGCTCTCTTTATAGCTCTTCGAGTTGTAGGGTGAGGTAATTTATTACCATTGTTTCCTGTTTTTTTGCAGTAGGCTTGTAGGGCTATGTACTTCCCTCTCAAGACTGCTTTTACTGTGTCCCATAAATTTTGTATTGTTGTGTTGTAATTGTCATTTGTTGCCATGATGTTTTTTATTTCTTCCTTGATCTCTCTGGTTACCCAGTCGTTGTTTAATACCATGCTGTTTAGTCTCCATGTGTTTGATTTCTTCCTATTTTTTTTTATTATAGTTGATTTCCAGTTTTATGCCACTGTGGTCTGAGAAAATGCTTGATATGATTTCTATCTTCTTGAATTTGAAGAGACTTTTCTTATGACCCAACATATGATCTATCTTTGAAAATGACCAATGTGCACTGGAAAAGAATGTATATTCTGTGGCTTTTGGGTGAAATGTTCTGAAGATATCAATTAACTCCATCTGGTCTAGTGAGTCATTTAGTATTGATGTTCCTTTGCTCAATTTTGTTTAGAGGATTTGTCCAGTGGTGACATTGGGGTATTAAAGTCTCCTACTATGATTGTATTGCTGTCAATCTCTCCCTTAATACCCTCCAAGAGTTTCTTTTTATGTATTTAGGTGCTCCTATGTTGGGTAAGTATATGTTTATCAGAGTTATTTCTTCTTGTTGGATTGTTCCCTTTAGTATTAAGAAGTGGCTTTCTTTATCTCTTGTTATGTCCTTCACTTTGAGATCTGTCAGATATAAGTATTGCAACCCCAGCTTTTTTTCATTTCCATTTGCCTGAAATACCATCTTCCATCCCTTCACCCTCAATCTGTGTGCATCTCTTTTCCTGAGGTGAGTTTCTTGCAGACAGCAGATATATTATCCAGTCGATTACCCTATGTCTCTTGTTTGGAGTATTTAATCCATTTACCTTTAAAGTTGTTATTGAAAGGTACTTATCTGTTGCCATTTTTAGTCTTTACCCCAGAGTTTCTTCTTCGCTTCCTCTTTCTCTTTATTACAGCAAACCTTTTAACATTTCTTGCATTGCTTGTTTGGTGGCAATATATTCCTTTAGTCCTTTTTTGTCTGTGAAGCTTCCGATTTCACCTTCAATGTTGATTGAAAGCCTTCAGGGTACAGTATTCTTGGATTCAGACTTTTCCTTTGCATGACTTTGTATATTTCATTCCATTCCCTTCTGGCCTGATGAGTTTCTGTTGAGAAATCAGTAGCTAGTCTTATGGGGCTTCCTTTTTAGGTAACTTTCTGTTTCTCTCTGGCTGCTTTTAAGACTCTTACTTTATTGTTGGTGTTTGCCTATTAATTATAATGTGCCTTGGTGTCGGTTTTGTGGGGTTCATTTTGCTTGGGACTCTGTTAGCTTCTTGGATTTGTGTGGGTTTTTTCTTTCCTATACAGTGGTACCTCAAGATATGAGTTTAATTCGTTCCATAACCTTGAGGCGTGGGAAACTATGAGATGCTCGAGTTGCGGTAAACTGGTGGGTAGTGTGCAGATGGCCAATGTGCATGATTACTCCTATCTCAAATGTTGCTTGTATTTCAAAGCAAAAATCGCTCTCTCAATGGCTCGTATCTCAAAGACCTTGTATGTTAGGGTACTCACATCTCTAAGTACCACTGTATTGGGGAAATTTTCTGTCATTATTTCTTCAAACAGGTTTTCTAATCCTTAATCAGTCTCCACTCTTTCTGGAACCCCAATTATGTGGATATTGTTTTGTTTTTTGTTATCCCAAAGTTCCCTTAGGCTCTCCTCTTGATTTTTATTATTTTTTTTTCTAGAAGCTGCTTTACTTGGCTATTTTTTCCTACCATGTCTTTGCATTCACTGATGTGGTCCTCTGCCTCTTCTAATCTACTTTTGATGCTTTCTGTTGAGTTCTTTAAAGCAGTGATGTCATTTTTCATTTCTCCTTGCATTTCTTCTTGGGTCTTCTTCATTTCCTCTTGGCTCTTACTCACATTGTCAGTTTTGTTTTCCATTCTTTTCATCCACCTTATGATCATTTCTTTGAACTCTTTCTCTGGCAGGCTTATTTCTGCTTCTATTTTGTTTACTTCCTTTTCTGGTGATACCTGCCTTTCTATTGTATGTGGGCTGTTTCTTCTTCTGCCCATGGTCTTTCTTATCTGGGTGTCTGGTTATGTAGTTCTCTCTCCTATGTTGATTCAAAGGCACAAACTACACCATGACCCAGTACAAAACACAAGGCACTGAACAGAAATGTATTCCCAATGTTAATAATCACAAATAAGGTAACCACCAATAAAAGACAAATTAGAGGTAAGTAGAGAAAGAAGAAGAGGAAAATGAGGAAAAAAGAAAGGAAAGAAGTGCGAAAATTAAATTGGGAGAGGGAGAAAAAAATAAATTAATTGATGAACAAAAAATCAAATAAAATAAAATAATAAAAACGTGAAGAAGAAGAAAAGAGAAAGAGAAAAGTCAGAGAGAAAAGAATGAGGATAAGAGAGAAAAGGGGAACAAAATATAGATATCAGGAGAAAACTCCAATAGAACAGTCACTAATCCCAACAAAGGGATTAATACAAACTACAAATAACAACTGGTATCAAGGGAGGTGACAGAAAAGAGAAGTAAAAAACAAACCAAAACAAAGCAAACAAAAAAGCAAAATAAAACAAGTAGAATAAGTTAAAACAATCTCACAAATAAAGTACAAAAAATTAATATAATCACCATTCTGGCAAATAGCAACAAAAGGACATAGAGAAAAACAACTTTTTGGATAGTGAAGATAAGAAGAGAGAGGTTTGTATGAACTTGTAGTAGGGGATTTGAAATTAGATATATAAGTGGGGTGAAATTTTAACCAGGTAAAGAGAAAGAATAGGGAGAATCTAAAGTTGGAAAAGGGAAAGAGAAACAAGACAACAAAATGGGGAAAGTTAGGAGGAAAGTGTTGGTATAAAGGCAGAGTTGAGATGGAGTAAAATTATGCTAAAGGAAAGATGAAAATATAATGTAGAACTCTAATCCCTCAGTAAAATAAAAAAAAACAAAATGACACTTGTTTTTTTTTCTAAAAAGATAAAATAGTAGTAGTAATAATACTAGTTGAAAACAAAAATGTAATAATAAAAAGGTAAAATCAATTGAGGAGGAAAGAAAAAATAGTTTTTTAATTAAAATATGGAAAAATGAAAAATAAAAAAAAATTTACAAAAAGAAAAAGAAAAAAAAATAGAATGGTCATTCACTTCCACTATTTTACTGCTTTGCACTCCTGTTTCCCAGTAGGGAGGGTATTGCAGTTCCTTGTGTTCCACTGCTGAGGTCTTAATCTCTTTATTTTTTTGTTTATGGGAGAGTCAATTTGTGCGTCATCCACTCGGTGGCAGTATTTCAGAATTGACCTCTGAGACAAAGCACAGGACCTCTCTAGGCTGTGCTCAGATCCTGCTACTCTGTAGTTCTTAAAACCAGTTTGTGGGAATTTTGCAGCCGGGACACTGTAATAACCCCCAGGTTGTCTTTCTGCCTCAAATCAAAATGAGTTGTTTTCTAGAGCTCCCCTCTGTCAACAGCTCCGAGAGTCCACTTCCACACTTAGGGATCACACCCTGCCCCACCTCCGAGGACCTCTCCAGAGGCAGCTTTCCCGCAGCCCGATTCCCACAGTGTGCGTGTCTCTGTTCTGCGGGACAGGAGACCTCACCTTATCCCAGGCAAAATCTGACCTTTCTGTGTGCCGTGCTGATCTCCTCTGAGTCTGCGTTTCTGGGTCCCTGGCTGTTCGGTGAGTGCTGCAGCTGCAGCTTTCAGACCGCCGCAGACATCCACCTCCCTCTGAGTTTGCGCTGGTGGCTCCGGCAGACAAAAACCCCGTGGCAGTGGGGCTGCCTGGTCAGGAGAGCCCCGTCCAGCAGTCCCCCACCTTCTCCTGGAGGATAACTGACTCTTAACTTGCCAACAAACACTCCCCATGTGACTCTCAGCTGCTCTCTCTCCCTCTGCCCAATGACAAAGCTCCAGACTCTTCCATCTATTCTTCCGCCATTTTTCCTCCCCTCTTATATTTTATAAATTTTAAAGCTAAATTTTTACATTGATATAAATTGATTATCACATTTTCTTGTGGGAACTCATCCCTTTTTTAAAAATAGGGAAATGTTTTTCTCTATGTTTAATTATGCTTGTTCCTTAAAATATGTGCCTGGTATTAGTAGAGCTAGTTCAGACTTCTCAGTGTTTTCACACTGAGAAGATTTCTCAATCTAGAAAGATTTCTCAATTTTTTATTTTTAAAATTTCTGTGTCTGTATTTATAAGCTTTAAGTAGTTGATATTTTTGTTATTGTTGGTTATATTAGTTCAGTCTGATGATCTTTGTTTTAAAGTAGAAAATATCAAATATTTCATTTGGTGATTACTGACAAATTTTACTTTAAAATATACCAACTAATGTTCTTTTTCTATTTGTTTTATTTCTTTTATTCTAATATTATTTCCCCTTGTTTGAATTAAAATACTTCCACCAAGTATTTTATTTTCCACAACTGATTTGTTAGAATATATATTTTACTATATCTTTACCTATTAGATTCTAATTTAAATTACCCATTATCAAAATTGAATAATTCAAGGACCTTAATATTCTGTGACCTTACTTGTTCCTTTACTTTATTTTGTACTATTGGCATCATGTGTTTTAATTCTCACTATACAAGGGAGTAAAATATAGGTCTACAGTTGTGAATACACAAAACATAGAGTTTATTCTTGTATTGTTACTTATTAATTATTGTATCATTTTTCCTTATTAGCAACTATAAACCTACTTTTGACCCACCCCGTATTTTAAACTCCACCATTTGATTTATTATTTCAAACAGCCAAAATTTATTTTTTGTGCTCTTTATTCTTCTCTGTATAAATGGACCAATACCATTTTTCTTTCTGCATAGATCTCTCCTTAGAATTTCTTTTAATTTTTGTCTGTTAGTAGTGTTATCAGTGGAAGTGGGGTTCTTGGGAGTACTATTGGCATAAGCATTTTGGAGGCCACCTAGGAAGATGAGATATGGTGGAGAGCTCTATTTCCATGGAATTATATCCTTGGGGTTCCAAAGTCCCATTTCCATTGGTCCAGTCATAGGAAAAATAGCTGAATTCATTAAGGCTAAAATCAGAGCCAGTGTCCAGAGTTACCATTCCATGTTGGAACTGAGTCCAGTAATGCATCAGGTTTGTTCCAGTTCATTAGTCTGTTGTGTGTGTATGGGTCCAGATGGCTGTGGGCCACATGGCAGCATGCCAGGAAGCCAAGCATGAGCCAGGATCCAAGTGTGCCAAGAGGAACCAAGAGCACAAGAGAGCAAGCTTCTTTGTTTGGGGAGTTATATATCCCAAATTTCAGAGCACTTGCAGAAATTAGGGATATACAATATCCATTTTGGCCAACTATCTCAGTCCCCAGGTTGTGACTGACAGACATATCCTTTCATATGTCATCCCAACTTTATTGGGCATGAATCTATCTTCCCTTTGTCCAGTCCCCTTCCTCCAATGTTTTGTAGGAACATGCCTATATTGTCAGGCCTTTCCTTTGCCCCATTTCTGTTATTAATAACTAATTAATTATAATGGTATCAATGAATTCTGATAATTTTATGTGGAAAATTGTTTCCTTTTAATACTTCGAGGATATAACAGTTCTCTAGTATTCATTGTTTTCTAATTTTTATTTTACTTGAGAAAAATAAATTTGTTATGTTTGAAAGTACTTTTGATTTTAACGTAAGACATTAATGATTTAAGGTGAAAGACAAACCAAAGTGGGTTAACACTAAATTTGAAGTGAGACAGAGTATGTCCTACTCTTTCTGACTAGTGTCAAAATTTATGAAAATCAAGGAAGAAAACAAAATACACCTTAAAGAGAGAAAAAGATACTGGGAACCAAAATATTTACATAAATATATTGAACAGTATTCCAAATATTGTATTGAACTTTGTCAAGCATAGTACTGTGCATCAGTTACCAATCCCAAGGGAGGGCTCCAAACATTTCTGCCCATTGCATTTTGGTATCGGAGTTACTGAGGAAAACAAAATGCAGTCATATACGAAATGAAACAGTGCTTTACTTATAGAGCAACATCAGCTCCAACAGTGCAGATGGGTCCCTCATGGCTAGCAAGTCCCTTCCTCCCACAAGCCTAAGCTGAAATGTACCTATTTTAACAAGTTACCTCTTATTCAGCCCTGATTCCTTTTCCTTGGAGTCTGAAATACTGAAAGCTGGCAGTGTGTTTGGGGGCCACTGATGCTAAAGTAGAATATTTAAGCAGAACAAAAGAGTGATTGAGCAAGAAATAGGAAAAAATAGTCCCACACAAGTGGATAACCTAGTACATGCTGTGTGAGATCTTCATCTCTTGACAAGTCAGGGTTTCAGACCCAAGGCCCTCTGTTACTCAGCTGAGTAAGAGTGCATTGGATCTACCTTTCCCAGCAAACTTAATAACCTATATATTTTAAGCACCTTTCCTAGAGTTTCCATTTTTGTTTGTTTGTTTGTTTGTTTGTTTGTTTCTGAGGAGACCTGTACTTATGGCCTAACATTTATTCTATGTAGAATTGTCTAGTCTTAGGCCAAATTACTGGGTCAACTATCTTTTTCCTCTGAGTTTTAGCACAGTGTTCAGGATGACTATAATTAAAAGAAGGAAAGAAGGAAGGGAAATGAGGAACAGGCAGATTCTAAAG
This sequence comes from Lasiurus borealis, assembly GCA_004026805.1. NCBI lineage: Eukaryota > Metazoa > Chordata > Mammalia > Chiroptera > Vespertilionidae > Lasiurus > Lasiurus borealis. The sequence continues at coordinate 579 of PVJN01030844.1, read as the reverse complement.
AACATAGAAGGGCAACACTTGAGTTGTGAGAAACAGAACTGGAGTAATTATTCGATTTGATTTGATTCAACAATTGATTCTAGCTACAAACCCATCATCAAGACATTTAATTTGATCACTTTAAGAGTCACATATACAACAATGTTTTATAAAGTTAAATACAAATATAAAATTTAGATTGACATAGTACAGTTCGAGATATAGAAACTTTTCTCATATTGAGGTAGAAAAAAGAAGAGTGACTGTATAACTTTAATTCCCTTCCTATACCAAGTAAGGCCTATTGAAGTTATTAGACAGGTAAAATGTCATCCTATAAATATTACGAAAAAAGTAGTTCATTGCCAAAAGAATCTCTTACTTTAAGTAAAATCTCTCTAAGCCCTAAAACTAATTTTGAGTTTTAGCTTAATTTGATTTCTTTATTCTACTATTCTAACTACATTCTGCCGAAGTAAATACACTAATGCTTTAAAAGTAGATTGGATGAATCAGTGATGGAAAACAGTGACCATGACCAACATCAAGCTGAAAAAACAAAAACCCATAATCTCCATATGAAATGAAACTCTGAGGAGA
>PVJN01030843.1:0-25323 GCA_004026805.1 Lasiurus borealis | reverse complement strand
ATGTCTCTCTCTCATGGATGTTTCTAACTCTCGATCCCTCTCCCTTCCTCTCTGTAAAAAATCAATAATATATATTTAAAAAAAGATGAATAAACTCTGATGGAAGCAGACACTGCAAGACTACCTCGCCGCTTGCATGACATCTACCACAGCGGACAGGGAGGGGGTAATCACGCGTCAGACGGCCAGGTTCCGGAAAGCAATCGTGGGCTAAACGATGACAGGTAACACGGGGGAGCCCCGACCCCCTTCGCGGGGAAGACTCAAGATCGGGCGTGAAAGCCATCCATCACCCCGAGGCCAGTGACTCCTGGGAGGGCCCCCGATAGTCCAGGATCCCGGTTCCTCCTCCAGCCAGAGAGGAGGCAGCAGCACAAACACCGCCCCCAGCCGGCCTCCCGGTCCCGCTGACCTTCACCCCTCGGTGGGGTGGCCACTGTCCCATCCCCACCCTGGGGCGACCAGTCAGGTGGTTATCCGGTGAGGGCTGCCCCTTGCTCGTTCCTGCCCCATCCGCTGCGGCCGCTGTTCTGGCAGGGCTGTCTCTCCACACACCCAGTCGCTGGAACCTTCCTACCAGGGCAGTCTGAGTCCCCACACAGCACGCAATCACCCCGTTATCTGCAGGTTCCTCTTGCCAACTCCCCAAAATTCCTCTGAGTTCCCAAGCTCCCACTCTTTCTCGCGACAGCTTAGCAGGAAAGCAATCTGATTTGACGAATTCACACCAACCCTCTGAGGAGTCTCTGTTTCTGGAGGAGCAGACCAGGTTCTAGCAATGCACCCCCCTCCCCCCGGCTCAGGGTGGGTGTCCAGCCCGTGCAGGGGACGTGGGGACCTCCCCCAGACCTGCTGTGCAAGATGAACCTCGAAAGAAGAAAAGGCTCCCCCTCTTCTCCCAACTCCCAGCATTGCCCCTTTGGCGAAAGGAACACCCACTGCTCCCTGCACAGCTGCAGAGGCAGAGAGAAGCATCTGGCTTCAGGCCCAGGGAGACCCCAGAAACCCAGTCCTGCTCCCAGAAGAGGGGTCCCTTCAGTCCAAAGAGTGACCTTGGCCTAGGAACTTGGGGTCGCAGACCTAGAAGTCTCCAGGAGAGGGGTAGGGTCCTGGACTCTCGGCTCCATGACATCCTACACCCTGAGCAGAGCTCCTGCCTGCCCCCACCTCCACCCCGCATCCTGCTCCTCACCACGTCCATCTCCTGCGGGGGGTTCTGTGGCTCCCTGGTTGACTGGCTCCCCAGGTCAGAGCTGTGTGGGGGCCCTGCCTCTTCCTCAGGACCCTTCCAGCGCAGACATCCAGACCCCGGCCCGCAGCTAAGAGGGGCTCAATGGGACGGGGCGTGGCCGGGACGAAGAGCCTCGGAGCAGGTGCTCTGCACAAATACCTGACCCCTCCCCCACGCCCCACGTGGTCACCTGAGCGCTTCCTCATAGGGCAGGTCACCACCTGCTTCCAACTTCAAACACAATCATCATCAAAGAAAAGGGACGAAACTCGCCCCAAATCAGCAGCAGGTGACGGTCCTACTGCTCCTTCTCTTGGGTCCCTCTGAGAGCTAGTTTAAGGAAGGATGGTGCACGGGTGGGGGGGAGTGGAAGAGGGGTCCCCTTCTCCCCAAATGAAATGGAAACTGACCAAAACTCAGTTCGCCAGCATCCTCAAAATAGCCGTCACCTCTGTCCTGCTCTCTGCAACTAAACGGGGGCACCTGTAAGCAACCGGGCAGTCACACACCCGCCCGCACCTGTGCGCTGAGAGGTCTGCCGGGCGCGTGCGATGTGTCAGAGGCGGCATCGGAGGGCTCCCGGCTGTACCCTGGGGGCCGTGCCCAGGTGTTGCCCACAGGATGCCACTCTGAACCTCCAGCCCTGCATCCAGCCTTCGCCTCTGGATGTGGCACCAGCGAGGCCTGAGGCTGCAAAGACAAGCCTCTGCTTCTCAACAGCTACTTGCTCCATCAGCACCTGAACACGGTCCAAAACTCTGGAAGGACACACATCATGTTGACGATAGTGACTGCTGGGGGCAAGGGAGAGTAGCAGGAAGAGTGACCTTCTCTTTCCCGCTACCTAGTTCTATATGGCTTAAAAAAAAAAAAAAAAGCAATAACAACACAGAAAGAGAGACTGTACCTCCAGGCACTCCTTCAAACGTCAAAATGGTAAATGGCCCAAAGGGTAAAAGCAGCACCTGTTTGCAACACCGGGGCCCAGGCTGAGCGGGTGTCTGATGGAGGCGGGATCTGGAAGCATGGCCGAGCAGGAAGGGCCTGCACCTTCTACCCACACATCCGTGACGGACGGACGGACGGACGGCCCAGAACAGACTCAGGGATTCTGGAACTCTCTTCAGGGCTCAGACCCAGCTCACAACCTCGCTCTGGTCTCCCTAGTGTTCTGGCCTCAATGGCCATGAGCCTCCGTACCTCCAGCCCATCCCTCCCCTGACTTCTTTAACCCCTTGGCGGCGTCTCAAGGGGAGTGGGCATGTGCCCACATCAGGCTCACCTGGCTCAGGTGCCCTCCCTACAAGCCAAGCATAGGGGTACATATATACCTCATTCCAGCCACTCCGGACGCAATCCCGGGGTACACCGGGGCACCTCCCCAGCACAGCATTCCCCTGCCCGGCTTCTGAAGGACCAGGTGTCAGACACAGAGGTCCGTGTCTGGCCGATCTCTCCAGTGACTGCCTGGCCCGCCGCTCCCTGGAGCTCGGCCACAGACGCAGCCACGACGGTCCCCCCCACTGCCACCTCACGCATCTCCCGGCCGCCCCGCGCGCGCGCCTACCTGCAGATGTAATTGGTCTTGCAGGAGTCCTGCAGGCTCAGGCAGTTGGGCTTCTCGCGCTCCTCGTAGGAGCACACGGGCACGATGGTCTGGCGCCGGCGCTCGGTGCAGGCGATGTCCCTGCAGGAGCAGAAGAGCATCCCGTAGCTGTGCTTGGCGGGCACCTTGTCGAAGAACTGCCGCAGGGCCTTGTGGCACTTGCGCCGGTTGCACACCTCGTTGGACATGCTGGTGGTGCAGGGCGTGATGTAGGCCGACCTGTACTTCTTGCACGTGTCGTCCAGGTTGCAGGCCTTGGCGGCGTCCAGGCAGTTGTTCCCTTTGGGGATGTGCTCCACTGCAGGGGGGAGAGGAAGAGGGAGGGGTGCGTGTGAGCATCGTGCGCGCAGCCTGGCAGCTCAGCTTTCAGGAGGGCACCTCCTGGGTTGTCACGGAGGCCTGGCATGTACCAGGCAGCGCTAGGAGCTCGGACCGGCTCTGCGTTGGGAAGCTGAGCGCTGCCTTAAAGGGTTCGAGACCAGGAGCAGATACTAAGCGCGCGAACGCCAGCTCCCGGCACTCCCTTCGCCGTGTAATGAGGAGGCGCGGGGAGAGGCCGGTGCACCTGCCCAATTACACGTAAACAAGGCGAGAGGCGGTAAGAAGTTCCCGGCTCCTGGTTTGGTAAACGGAAACCGGGGGTAAGAGAAGAAAGCAACAAATTACACACTCGTTCATTACGCAGCGTCTGAAATTATACGCCGAAGCTAAGTGTAATTGCCGTGCAGTCCCGCAGGAACGTAATTATGTAATAAATGCATATAGCACATGCTAATTACTATATGATTACCGAGTAATTACGTGGTTATCGGAGCCCAGAAGACAAAATATTATGCTAGGCTCTCTAAACCGGGGAGAAACGCCGCTCCGGCGAGGCTGTGTTTAAGTTCCAGCGCGGAGGCCATTGGGAGAAAACCAGAATGCATGATCTAAAAAAACGTACAAACCTCAACTGCCACTTAACGCACCGCCTACAGAATGCGGGCGCCCCGGGCGCTAAGGCTGCGGATTAGGAAAACCTGGCTCTTGTCGTAGGTGGAATTTCCACGGGCTGACAAACCACAGGCCTTGGGAATCTCTCAAAACGAATGCTGCCTTCCTTCCAGAAGCCTCTGCTGTCAGGCACCGGGGCTGCCCGCTGCTGGCTGGCTCGCCCGCCGTATGGCCTGCAGAGAGAGCCTGGTGGAGGCAGGGCCCACCAGGGTGATGGCTGGCGGGCTAGCAGAGCCAAGCCCCATGGGTCAAGTTCGAAGATGAGTGGCCAGCCCAGCTGGCGTGGCTCAGTCATTGAGCATTGACCTATGAACCAGGAGGTCACAGTTCGAATCCCAGTCAGGGCAGATGCTCAGGATGCAGGCTTGATTCCCCAGTAGAGGGCGTGCCAGAAGCAGCCAACCCAAGATTCTCTCTCATCCTTGAGATTTCTCTCTCTCCCTTCCTCTCTGAAATCAATAAAAAATATATATATTTTAAAACGATGAGTGGACAAGGGAAATTCAGCTCAGTCATCAGGATACAGGGGTTTCCATGGGGAGAGGAAGTGGGGGAAAACATTCCAATGCCTAATTATAAGGGGGTCCACGAAAAATCGATACTAAGATGTAACAGCAGCCCCCAGGAAACAGCAGGGGGGCAGCAAAGCACCACACAATTGTCAGATTTGACCCTCTCCCCCAACCTCCGCCTTCAGCTAATTCCTGCTCAGGCCTCAGCCCTTCCTTGAATTCCGGAACCTTCTTTCTTTCCCTTTATGATCCAGTCAACAGGGACCATAATGCTATTGGGAAAAATTACAAGGGAACTGGCCTCAGGGGAGAAAGATTCCAGGTGGGTCGGATGGCACCCTGCTGGAGGCCTGCGTTTAGTATGCACCTGACGAGCACATGGCGTTTTAAGCTTCAAACACAAGGAGAGCCTGCCGTGCGCGATACCAGACACCAGCCTCGAGGACATGGCGCTGAGTGAAATAAACCAGCCACAGACGAACATGACAGGATGGTTCCGCTCGCAGGAGGAACCTGAAACCCTGACGCTCACAGAAGCAGCAAGTGGTAGAATGGTCGTTGCCAGAGGCTGGGGTTGGGGGGAAGGGAGGGGAAATGGGGAGTTATTATCAAAGAGGTATGAAATCTCAGTTATGCGAGACCCGAGGATCTGGTGCCTATACTTAACAGTCCTATACTGTACACGTAAAAATCCAAGAAGAGCTGAGACCGGTTTGGCTTGGTGGATAGAGAGCGTTCGCCTACAGACTGAAAGGTCCCAGGTTCGATTCCAGTCAAGGGCATGTATCCTGGTTGTGGGAATATCCCCAGTAGGGGGCATGCAGGAGGCGGCTGATCAATGTCTCTCTCTCTCATTGATGTTTCTGGCTCTCTATCCCTTTCCTTTCCTCTCTGTAAAAAATCAATAAAATATATTTTTTTAAAAATCCGAGAAGAGAGTATATCTCCTGTTAGATGTGCTTTCGGTGAGAAAAGGTTCTAAGAAGGGAATAAGTTAAGGACACACAGCAAGCCCAACACTCATCTCCCCGTTGTACTGACTATGTGGCTTGCTTTACGAAACCCCAAAATGCAGAAACCGGGAAACAGGTGTGCCCTGGCAGCACGAGCAGGGCTTTGCTGGGCTCCGGGCTCCTGTCCCTGCCCGTGACACCGGGTGGCAGCCAGTGAACGTGACAGGCGACAAACAAGCCAGGCCGCCCTTTCCGGGTGAGCCGGGCAGCGCAGGAAGCCAGCGGCCGCATGGGCGCCCCTGATGGTTTCACACGCACTCCTGGTGCCCGTTTTCCGCGTGACCTTCCCAAACCGGCTCCTCCCTGGACCCTCCGTGTCCACACTCAGGGCCTCAGGGCTCGAGGACTGAAACATTCACCAGGCAAAGCCCTGACAAGATCACTAGGACCTCCAGGCCTTGGTGTCCCTTCTAGCTGTTTCCTCTTTTGAGACGTCTCATGATGTGCTATTGGGTCCATGAGCAACAGTGATTTCTATTCTTTTTTTTTTTAAATATATTTTATTGACCCTTTACAGAGAGGAAGGGAGAAGGACAGAGAGTCAGAAACATCAATGAGAGAGAGATATTGATCAGCCACCTCCTGCATGCCCTCTATTGGGGATGTGCCCACAACCAAGGTACATGCCCTTGTTTGGAATCGAATCTGGGACCTTTCAGTGTGCAGGCCGACACTCTATCCACTGAGCCAAACCGGTTTCGGCTCAGTTCTTTTTTTAAGAATATATTTTTATTGATTTCAGAGAGGGAGGGAGAGGTAGAAACATCAGTGACGAGAGAATCATTGATGGGCCGTTTCCTGCATACCCCCCCACCAGGGACCAACCCTTGAACCGAGACCTCTTGGTTCATAGGTCAACACTCATCCACTGAGTATATCTTCTTGAAGGTCTACAGTTTGCCAGGAGATTTCTAAATTATGCGTTTTTATTATAATCTAAAATAAGTTGCTATAACCAAACTATACATAATCAAGATTAGGCTTCTAAGGCTGGCTATTGGTACAAAATTTGCTGCATGCAACTTATACAGTGTACACGCTACTAAGGAGAAAAGAATGAGGCACAGAGGTGCAGTTAACACTGAAATGGCGTAGCCAGTGCCATATGAATACGCAGTTCACGTGCATTAAAATGGAGAAAAATGGCAGATGAATTAAGTCATCGCAGGGCGCCCAGTCACATAAGCCTGCCAACCCCAAAGAATTCATACTGAAACTGGGTGCCACCCACTGAGTATAAGCACCCATCCAGCTTCAGCAAACAACATCATCCCTTACAGGAAGCTAATGTAATTAACTTGCATGTAATCGTTTTCAAAGTTTTGTTTGTACTTAATTTGTGTGCATTGCTTTTATGGTTATATAACAGCAAAGAATAAGGACTTATAGTTTTTTTTTTGTTTAGAGATTTCAAGTAGAATTATAACAAAACTAGTAAAATGCAGCAAATAAGGTCCAGAAAATGTATTTCTCCTGAATGTAGCCCACACAATACACAAGTTTTAAAAAATTGGCCTGGCATAAAAGCTCCTCTCATGGGTCTTCACAATGATTTTTTTGGATATAACACAAGCAACGGAATAAAAAATAAGCAAGTAGGATTACAGCAAACTAAAAAGCTTCTGCACAGCACAGAACACCATCAACAAAAGGAAAAGGCAACCAAATGGAGGGGAGAAATTATTTGCAAATGATGTATCTGGCAGGGGTTAATATCCAAAATATGTAAATTCATATAACTCAATAGCAAACAGCAACAACAACAAAAACCAAACCAAAAAACAACAAAAACAAACCCATCCTACAATAAATAAAAGATAAATATGGAAATTGTCCCCTCGGAAGTTCGACAGGGAGACCAAGCATGCCATCGCTTGCTATGATGTGCACTGACCATGAGGGGGTGGCGTGGAATATGGCAGGTGACTGAGGGAGTGAGGGAAGTACAGTGGTACCTCGAGATACGAGTGCCCTAACATACGAGATTTTTGAGATACGAGCTGTCGATTGAGCAATTTTTTGCTTTGAAATACAAGCAACATTTGAGATAGGAGTAATCGCGAGGATCGGCTGGCTGCACACGACCCACCAGTTTACCTCGACTGGAGTGTCTCATAGTTTCCCACGCCTCAAGGTTATGGAACAAATTAAACTCGTATCTCAAGGTACCACTGGGGAAGAGTGGGAGGCAGGGAACCTGATCGGCCCTGATTGCTGGCCAGGCCTGGGGACAATACCTGTGCACAAATTTTGTGCACTGAGCCTCTAGTTTAAAAAAAATGGGCAAAGGAACTTAACAGACATTTTTTCAAAGAAGATATTCACACGGCCAAAAGGTACATGTAAAGGTGTTCAACATCATGAATCATTAGGGAAATACAAATCAAAACCACAATGAGATACCACCTCACACTTGTAGAAATGGCTATCATCCATAAACAACCAACAGGTGTTGGCGAGGACGTGGAGAAAAAGGAACCCTCGTGCCCTGCTGGTGGGACTGCACGTTGGTGTAGCCACTGTGGAGAACAGGAGGGCTCCTCAAAAATTAAAAGTAGAGCTGCTTATGAGCCGGCTATTCTACTCTGGGTTTTTATCGGAAGAAAATGAAAACACTAACTCACAAACAGCCATGCACCCCTGTGTTCAGTGCAGTATTATTCACCACAGCCAAGACGTGGGAACAACTGGAGAGTTTGCCAACAAATGAATGGATAAAGAAGATGCATCCTTGCCAAAACCGGTTTGGCTCAGTGGATAGAGCGTTGGCCTACAGACCGAAAGGTCCCAGGTTCGATTCCGGTCAAGGGCATGTACAGATGGTTGCGGGCACATCCCCAGTAGGGGGCATGCAGGAGGCAGCTGATCGATGTCTCTCATCGATGTTTCTAACTTTCTACCCCTCTCCCTTCCTCTCTGTGAAAAATCAATAAAATATATATTAAAAATTTTTTTAAAAAAGAAAAAAAAAAGAAGATGCATCCACATATACACAATAATATACTACTCAGCCAAAAAAAAAAAAAAAAGAAAACCCTATCATTTGTGACAACCTGGATGGACCTCAAGGGCATTATACTAAGTGAAATAAGTCAGAAAAGCACATATAGATTCCACATATAAGTGAGATGATAATACTGTATCATCTCACTTATATGTGGAATCTATAAATAAATAAATAAATAAATAAATCTCAAAGAGAAAAAATACCCTATTTGTGGTTACCAGAGGCTGGAGAAGAGGGTAGGGTGGTCCAAAGGTAGAGATTTCTAATGATCAGGCACGAAGTCGTGAGGATATAATGTACAATATGATGACTACAGTTAATACTTCCCTGGGATATATGTAAAATAGCCCATGTATGCATCAATAGGAAAACGGCTAAACTGGGGTCTATTAACACAATGAAATACTCCCCAAAACACCCCCAAGTCCTGCCCAGCTCTGCAGCCGCGCCCAGTGCACCGAGGGGCAAGTGGCGCCAGGGCTTTAGGGTCTGGGCTCAAGTGCCTCCGAGCCCGAGCCGGCGCCTGCGTGGGAAGCTTCTGAACAGCTTTGCCATAACTCAAGAGTGCCGCCCCCCTCCCTACAGCTCACTTTAGAGCTCCCTCTCCCTCCGCCGCTAACCTCTCCCTCCATCTGCTGTTACTCACTCTCTAACTGGTACAATGTCTGCGACGCTGTCTGAATGGGAAGTACATAGTCTGGGATGCAGGCTGTGGACCAGAAACGCTTTAGGCCTGGGTGTGTGTGGGCTGTGCTGGCGAGTCCTCCCAGCATCAGTCCGGCCTGGTGCTCTGGAGAACGCCTTTCCCCGGCGTTTCCTGGCCAAGTGAGGCAATAACCACGTCGTTACTTCGCAGGCGACCTATGGCTTCCTCTACCACCGTCTTCTGCCTCTCTGGCTGCCATCCCACCAGATGTGACTGGTTTCCTGTCCTCCTGGGTGTGGGAGGGGGAACCTTCATAACGATGGGAGGGCCAGCCCCCAGACCACAGGGGTAACGGAGGCAGATGCTAAAGAAGGGAGCGGTGGAGAAGGAGTCAGGGGGGTTAAATGTGGTCCAAATTGCCAGAGGGTCTTGGTACAGGCTGCTTCCTCCCCCTCCTCCCGCCCACCCCTCTCTGTGGGCCTCAGATATATCTAAGGTCCCTTCAAGCCTCAAGCTCCTTTGATTTGGTGGCTATCCTATAAAACTGCCTTTTGCTGATCATACCATCAAGTACAGTGGTACCTCGAGATACGAGTTTAATTCGTTCTGTAACCTTGAGGCGTGGGAAACTATGAGACGCTCGAGTCGTGGTAAACTGGTGGGTCGTGTGCAGCCGGCCGATCCTCGAGATGACTCCTATCTCAAATGTTGCTCGTATTTCAAAGCAAAAATCGCTTGCTTGATGGCTCATATCTCAAAAATCTCGTATGTAGGGCACTCGTATCTCAAGGTACCACTGTATTTAGGATCGACCCTGATGTGGAGGGACAGAAGGTAAAAGCCGGCATGGGGAGGCGGGCGCTAGCCTCTCAGCCGCTTGCTGCTCGGAAGAGTCGGTCCATGGCCCAGAGCCCCTCGGAAAACGGTCCTTCCAGCAAAGGGAGACGCGGAGGCGTCAGGATGAATGATGCGCAGGGAGGAGCTCTGGCTTTCTAAACTCCTCTGGAGCTAGGCCCTGCCTTTCTCCCAAGCACAGTCCCCGCACTGTCCCAACTCAGAGAGGCCACGGCCCTGGCTTCCCATTCTTCCCGCTTAGAAAACGCCCCTGTTCTTGGCGATCGCTGGGCCTGCTCACCCGTCTACACGGCGCCGGAGGAGACACAGATGCAGCCACCAGAAATCCCCTTCCATAGGTGATGAGGGGACGTAACACAGTACATATGTGAAAAAATCTGCAGGGTCTGCATGAAGCAGTCCCCAAGGCACAGGCAGAGGACCGTGTTGACAAACACTGGCCCATTTCCGGGGGCATCTTTCTGCCCTGCTCCTAAGGGCAGTAAAACTGAATCCACAACTGGTTTCCTCTTCCTTCCTGACATGATTCATTACCACGTGCACATAACCACCGTTCTTCCCCCAACAGGCTCCCTGGGACATGTTATCCCAGCAGACGAGACAGGGGCTCCCAAGACCCTCCCAGGGGCAGAGCGGCTCTGCTCGGAGCTCACATTTCCAGTCTGGGCTCCCGACGGCACATCTGATCACACAGGTTGTGACCTGGGACGGGAACCGGTCCTTCCTGAGGTGGGTCTTTTCCAGCGGGGATGCTAAAAATTATATCGCAAACCCTCACGCTGGCTCTGGGGAGCATGCTCTGTCATCCACACACCGTGTCAGACACGCTGGATTATAGGGTGACGCATTTTCCTCTCGGTCTACTTCTCCTGCAGCTTCCATGACTACATGATGCCTCCAGCCGTACCCAGGTCTGCTCCGAGGTTCCCAGGGACTGACTCAATGTGAATACTGGTGACTTGGGAAATAATTCTTGCATCCGGCGAAGACAGCGCGAGTCCCAGGCTCAGCCCACGCTCACTCACCCCCAGCTCACCCCGTGGGCCCTTCCTTTCTCAGAACACACCGTGGCCCCCCACGCCCTGCGTATCTTAAAGATTAGATGCGGCCCGAGTCACGTGCCGGTTGCTGCACGGTGATTAATAGTGCTGTCTCAGCAAACGGGATCATTACATTTTTAATTAACCTTTCCAACCTCCTCCACTTCGCTCTTTTTTGTGAGACATCAGTTCTCTGAAGTTCTCCACTTGTTTATGTTTCATTCTGTTGTTTTTTGTTTTTTTTTTGCAACAAAAGTCTGAAAAGTGACAGCAGGTGAGGCAGGAGCCGGTGCCCAGAGAAGATGCCCCACGAGGTACGTGTAGGATGTGGGGACAGACGCTCTGGACGTGGTGGCTGGGTGCCCACCTCATTTTTGTGTTGGCAGCTTAGCGTTATTTAATGGCTTTGGCTACCAGGAAACTGGCTTTTTTAAAAAAAAAAAAAAGTCTCTTTCAAGCTAATTATAATTAATGCGTATAAATCATACAATGATCAATCATAAAAAGCCTCAGGTTCATAAATATTTAACTTAGCATTCAACGGCACGCCGCGGGAGTGCCCGAGACTCGGAGCCCTTCTCTTTGCAAACAACTGCTTTATTACCGTCCCGGTGCCAATTACCCAAAACCGAACCCGGCCTGCCTGCCAGCACGCTCAGGCGCAGAGCTGAGCACAGTGCCCACCCCTGCACGAAGATGGCATGACTCGGTTTTATGTCTACCACACCCAGGCCTCTCCTTTAGGAGATATGTCACCAACTCTTCCATCCCCGTCTTTTCGTTCCTCGAGTACGGAGAGGCACGGCTCTGATATTCGACGTAAAACGCTCATCAGAATATACTTTTAATCTCCTGGGCGAGGGATTGGGAGATAATTGAGGTCAGATCTGTTTGGAAAACGCGCGGCGACATGTGCAAACGCTGATGCGAAGAGGAAATGATCTTCCGCGAGGGCTGGAGCAAAACAGCTAAATATTTTCCAGCCGAATCATAAAGCCGTAATTGGATTTCAATTTGGTAATCGTCGGCCGAAGGCAGGCCATTTTTAATAATCTAATTATGCGCGGGCCTACCCCAGAACTCGGTGGCTGCTTCAGAACTAGTAATTGTACTCAATCCTGTTGCATCTTCAACCATGAAATTTGCTATTACATCTTAGGAGCGGCTCTCGGTGATGGGTATTTTTTTTTTTCCAGCCTCAGATAATCTTTATAATACCCGCCGAGGCTCGCACCTTTAATTTCCGACCGGCGAAATCTTTTAATGACTTTCGCTGGACCAGAACACCCGGTCCCCGGGAGCTTCGTCGGCGCGGCAGCCCTGCCCCGGGCTCCCGTCGGAGCGAGATCCAGAGACAACGTCCCTCGGATTTCTGGGCAGTCAGAGAGAAAGAGCGTCCCTTGCTTTCGCCTGATTTTTCATTAATTAAAGGTATTTAATGGCTCACATCTCATTAGCGGCGAAATTGATGAGCGCTTCAACCACAGGAAGAGATCTGCATGATAATGTTAAACCTAATTCGCTGCCTGAGGTACACGGCAGTCAAGGGGCTAGCCAGGCCTTCAAAACCGGGGACCACTGCTCCCCAGAGGAAATAACACACGTGGGAAGGTATGTTCACATGTAATACATTAATAAAAAAAGTAAAAATTAATTAATTTTAAAAAAGAAAACACATGTGGGACGATATGTTTACATGTAATACATTAATAAAAAATTTTTAAATTTTTAATAAATAAATAAAAAGTAAAAAGAAAACAGCACATGTGGGCCAGCCACATCACCACGTTTCCCCCTCCACTGTTCCACCAACACGTGGCCACAGAAAGGGCAGGGCGGGTGACGTGGAAGGGAAACAGGAAGTTGTTCGTCGTTAGCCATTTTCGCCATAAAGCCGTGGACTTCCAACAATGTGCCTGAATTTTGACACCCGCAGAGTGAGAAGCGTCTCCGCGTGGACCCTGCAAAGCCATCGCTCTGGGGAAAGCTGGACACACAGCAGTCATTTCACCCTTCTCTTCCCCAGGAGCCGGAGGCGTGTTCATCGGGATACTGCGAGCGAGGAACCATCTCTGCGTTGGGTGGGGGTGGGTTTTACAAGCCAAATACCATCGCTCGCTAAATGCGGCCAGGAATGAGGTGCCGGTGTGGGCAATGTCTACCGGTAGTAAACAAGCGATAGGTCTCTGTAGGGATTTTTTTTTCCATATGGGTGACTTAAAAATAACCAGCCCAGCCAAAACCGGTTTGGCTCAGTGGATAGAGCGTCAGCCTGTGGACTGATAGGTCCCAGGTTCGATTCCAGTTAAGGGCCTGTACCTTGGTTGCGGGCATATCCCCAGTAGGGGGCGTGCAAGAGGCAGCTGATCGATGTCTCTCTCTCATCTATGTTTCTAACTCTCTATCCCTCTCCCTTCCTTCCTGTAAAAAATCAATCAAATATATTAAAAAAAAAAACATCCCAGTGGCTTTCCTGAAAGGGAGCCAATGACAGCACTAGAATGAGGGTTTTTGCGTCGCAAGGTGAATACTTGGAAGGACAGAACTCATCCGGATGTATAAGTGCTTGGGGGTTCCACATGCACAGGGATGCCTCTCCCCCACGAGCTCGAGGCAAAGGATGCTGCGACCAGAAGATCCGCATGTCACTTTCACCGCACCATCCACAAAAAATGGTCCTGGCCTCTGCTACGCACAGAAGAACCAGTGTGCACACTGAAGCCGAAGGACCAGCTGAAACAATGAAAAATGAGGAGGCTGAAGACCCTCTTCCGCCGCCTGGATGATGCTGAGATGATAATGAATCACTGAGGATCCTGGCGGTTGTCAGGCCCGCACAGGGCGGAGCGGGAGTTTCAGCAAAGGCGAGCCAGCTCTCGGGTCTTTATTTTTAGTTAAAGAGCATAAAACGCAACGCCTCTCCTCCCACCAGCCTATTTACATGCCTGCTGTGCTCCCCATTTGCCTTCACCTGTTTCCCAATTAATACCCCATTAAGCCGCTCCACCCGCGGCGGCTTTTACCTTCGCCGCAGTCCCGCCGCCATCGCTCATCCGGCTGCCGCGCCGCTGTGTCTTTTTCGGGGGGAAGGTAAACAGAAGCTGCGTGACTAATCAGGGCCAGGACTTGGCGTCTGCAGAGTGTGGGTTCAGAAGATAGGAGCCAGGAGCTCAGGCCAGGCTCAGAAAGAGAAAGCCAGCCACTGGCGGGGCAGAGCGTCTGCCGTTAGGTGTACCCCTATATTCCAGGGGGTCACACGGAGGAAGAGGAAGGGTCATCTTCATAAGCCAGATTTTGTGATTCCAGAATACACACACACACACACACACACACACACACACACACTTTTGCTTTCGTGTCCAATCGGGTTAACATTTTGCGTGGTGGAGAGTTGTTTTAATGAAGACTAGCATACTGCCGAAACCGGTTTGGCTCAGTGGATAGAGCGTCGGCCTGCGGACTGAAAGGTCCCAGGTTTGATTCTGGTCAAGGGCATGTACAGTATTCTGGTTGCGGACACAACCCCAGTAGGGGGCGTGCAGGAGCTGGCTGATCGATATCTCTCTCTCATTGATGTTTCTAGCTCTCTATCCCTCTCCCTTTCTCTCTGTAAAAAATCAATAAAATATATATATTTTTTTAAATGAAGACTAGCACATTATTTCTCTTGTGTGCAAACAGATTGTGCAAGTTTGAGAAGCCGATTTCTTCAAGCAGGGACCATCAGAAGCCCCTGGAGAATAAACTTTAAAAACAAAACAAAACAAAACAAAAAAAAACCTGGATTCCCAGGCCCTGTCCCACCCGCTGAGAATCTGGATTCTGACAAAGCTCCCAAGTATTTCGGGTGATCAGACAAGATTCACTGGATTCAACCGTTCCTTTTTGCTCCCCACCTGCACCCACGTATTTTCCCAGGAAACCCCAGCTTTCTGGTCGGCTCTGGTCACGTTTGCAGGAATGTCATCCCTCAGAGATGCCTCTGGTGGATAGCTGCTTCAGGCATCGTTCCAGAAGGATCTCGCAGAGGAGGGCTTCCTTTGCCCCTGTTCCCAGTGTAACTTGAATGAAGCCTAGATTAGACGTAGCAGGTGGCCCCGCACAGACACCCCAAAGTGGGCTTCCCCAAAGCTCCCCGCGGCCCCCCACCGCCACCACGAGCTGCAGAGGAAGCGGCCAGCAGACCGGGCGTGTGCGCACCCATCTGCCCGCCTCCGTGCACCTCCGTGCGTTAGCTGAACGGTCCGTGGGCGCGCGTTCCTGCTCATCTCACTCCTCGCTTTAAATTGGCTCCAAACCTACCCTTCCGAGCCCCGGCCTCACCCTGGTGAGGTCCCCGTGTGAAGCACATCCGTCGGCTCGAGGATTAAGCGTAAACCCCCGAGATTCTTACATTAAAATTCCTCCGTCGGGCCCTCCTTTGTGCCTCTGCAACTTAATCCGGGGCTCTGTCTCCCGCGGGAATTGCAGAGTAAATACAGCCATCGCCGCCCGGTGCTCCGCGGGCACCCGGCCACACCGCCGCTCCCCGGGAGGTGTCCTCCTGCTTGGCTCCGGTCCAGGGGATGCTGGGAGGCTGGCAAGGCCGGGGGAGGCAGGTGGGGAGTCCAGCATGCTCAGGCTGCTGGGGGAGCGTGTTTTTCTGCGGTGGCTCTTCGGCAGACAGTCCTCTGTGGAGCTGTCGTGCCCTGATGTACAGCGGTATCTCGAGATACGAGTTTAATTCGTTCCGTAGCCTTGAGGCGTGGGAAACTATGAGACACTCACATCACGGTAAACGGGTGGGTCGTGTGCAGCCGGCTGATCCGCGCGATGACTCCTATCTCAAACGTTGCTCGTATTTCAAAGCAAAAATCGCTTGCCCGAAGGCTCGTATCTCAAAAATCTCGCATGTTGGGGCACTCGTATCTCGAGGTACCCCTGTACGTGGAACTGGAGAACCCTGGGCTAAATGAGGACAGCCCAGCTCCTGAAGGCTGATATTCCCACCGAGCTACATGCGTGGGGAAACACGAGGTAAAATGGGCCAAAGGCATGTGTTCTACCCCAAAACCTCTCTAAGCTTCCAAGTGTGACTTCCCTGATAGAGGCCCGGACTCGCACGCTACCTAGTTATGGTAAGAAACAGCCACTTGAGCGGTTATATTTAACCCCGGGTGAGTGTGAATCTGGATGTGAATATTGGGGTCAAGACAAACCCATCAGCTTTATGCCTGGAGGGATCGGAATGACAGTCAGCGAGAGTGCCGGGTACAGGCCAGCCAGCCACTCATGCTGCTCTCAGCACCCCTGGAGGTGCCAGAGGAGCCGGGTCACCCTCTCCACAGGGCATCCGGGGACGGCGAAAGTGAGGAGGGCGTTCCCTGTGGGGGAGTGGGGGGGGGAAGTGTAATGAGGGGATGAAAAGCAGCACAGAATGTCTGCCCTGTAGAAGGTCAGCCCTGCCCTCTGGAAGGAGCTCTGTGTCGCAGAAAATCCTGTGTTTCTGCAGGAAAAAAAAAAGTCGGGAAGAACCAAGCAAAGCTCGTCCTCCTGGTCGCTCTGTGATGTAACCTCCTTACCGTGAACTGTCAAACACACTGACCTTTTGGCCTTCAAAAGTGAATGGTGGCCATAACCGGTTTGGCTCAGTGGATAGAGCGTCGGCCTGTGGACTGAAAGGTCCCAGGTTCGATTCCGGTCAAGGGCATGCACATTGGTTGCGGGCACACCCCCAGTGGGGGGCGTGCAGGAGGCAGCTGATCAATGACTCTCATCGATGTTTCTAACTTTCTATCTCCCTTCCTCTCTGTGAAAAATCAAAATATATTAAAAAAAAAAAAAGTGAAAGGTGAGTAGCTGCAGAGAGCTTCCTTGCTGGGTCTAGAACCGCCTCCGTGACCAGGAAAGACCCAACAGTCTTCTCGCTGTTCTGTTCACGCATGAACTGAGCCCAGGAACTGAGGAAGTTCCAAACGTGGAAAACACGGCACTATGGTTCCCGGGGAGAAGCACGAAGGTGGGAATGGGGACCGGTTAACTCAGTGCGGAAGCAGGCGTCCCAGGACCACGGGGCACCCCGCCCAGAAGTTCCAGGAAAAACCCTACAAAACAACATGGAAATCCAATGGGCTGTTTCGGGGAGTTGAGAGGGGGGGCAAAGCTTTCCCAGTTTCTACTGTATTTATTGTGGGGGACAGGTGCCCTTCAGTGCTGGATTTAAGAGCTCCGAGTTGTCACTGAAAGAGATCCATCCCCTCAGAGTTTTCTTTCTTTTCCTTTTTGTTTTTAATATATTTTATTGATTTTTTACAGAGAGGAAGGGAGAGGGATAGAGTAGAAACATATTAATGAGAAAGAAACATCGATCAGCTGCCCCCTGCACACACGCCCACTGGGGATGTGCCCACAACAAAGGCACATGCCCTTGACCGGAATCGAACCTGGGACCCTTCAGTCCGCAGGCCGTCGCTCTATCCACTGAGCCAAACCGGCCTCAGCTTTCCCCTCAGAGTTTTCTACAAGCCCTTCAAGGATGTCACCTGAGAAGGTCTGTTCCACATCATCAGCGAGAGCCTCTTTAGTGATGTTGGGGGTAGTAGTGGTGGTTTATACAGATCAGAGATTTTTGCTTAGGCATATATTTGTGTGTGTGTGTGTGTGTGTGTGTGTGTGTGTGTGTGTGTGTTTTAAAGCAAAAAATTATCTACAGCTTTAAGAAGATAGCAGAGAGCCAACGTTATGGAAATCTAACCTATATCCTGAAATTGGGAATTCATGTCTAGTACAGTGTCTGTGTGTTAGAAATTTTTTATTTTATTTTATTTTTTAATATATTTTATTGATTTTTTTACAGAGAAGAAGAGAGAGGAATAGAGAGTCAGAAACATCGATGACAGAGAGACATCGATCGGCTGCCCCCTGCACGCCCCCCATTGGGGATGTGCCTGCCGCCAAGATACATGCCCTCGACCGGCATCGAACCTGGGACCCTTCAGTCCGCAGGCTGACGATCTGTCCGCTGAGCCAAACCGGTCTTGGCTGTTAGAAATTTTTTAAAAAGCAACTGTCTAGACGCATTTTTTGACACCGATGAGAGATCCTGCGGGTGCGGGAAAGACTTCTTTAACATGCCAGTAACTCGGGCGTGCTTCCGCAGGTGAGAGAGAACAAAAGGAAAAGTACACACGTGATTGCAAACACACCACTGTCTCAACCACCCGCTAAAAGCGACCCCGCCGAGGAGGCAGAGGTATCCCTGGGAGAGGAGCGGGTCGGTAAATACATAAAGCACAGAAGCCCCGTGTGTTTGACGTCCGGAGAACAAAGCCATCCATCAGCGTCCGGGCCCGGATCGATCAAACAGAATGCTCCTGCTAAAAACCTAATCGCATGACGGTAATAACGCGGCCATAAAACCTCTGGTCTGTAATTGACTGCTTCCACTCGCAGCTAACATGTCTCCAGCGGTGAGTAATGTTCACCTAAAGATCTCGCTGGCGTTGAATGACAATCAGTTACACCTGACACCGGTCCCCGTGGATGGCTTGTGCTGGATAATGGGCCAGGGACAGGCGCCAGAGGAGTGGGGGGATGGAGAGTATGTCCCCAAACAAGCAAGGCAGGTCCGAGCAGGTTTCCTCCTGGCCTTGACATGAAAGGAGGCTGCCACTCTAACAAAGCGATTAGAAACGGAGCGTCTGGTACTACAGTGGTACCTCGAGATACGAGTGCCCTGACATACGAGATTTTTGAGATACGAGCCTTCGAGTGAGCAATTTTTGCTTTGAAATATGAGCCACATTTGAGATAGGAGTAATGGGGCAGATCAGCCAGCTGCACACAACCCACCAGTTTACCTCGACTCAAGCGTCTCATAGTTTCCCACGCCTCAAGGTTATGGAACGAATTAAACTCGTATCTTGAGGTACTACTGTATTATCCTCAGGGCATCCAGGTCTTTATTGTCGTGTTTTGTTTAGTGAACCCAGACCAGACAGGGTATGCTCCGTCTGTCCCCTTTCCATAAGTGCCAGGTGCAGAGTGCTGACGGGCCGGGGCCTGTGCTGCGGAGGGGACACCATTCACACGCCTTGGCCTGCTCCCACCCTTTTCTTTTTAAGATTTTAAAAATGGATTCTAGACAGAGAGGAAGGGACGGGGAGAGAAAAACATGGATGTGAGCGTAACGCTGATCAGCTGCCTTCTGCACACACACCCCCCACTGGGGGGATCAAGCCCGAAATCTGGGCAGGTGCCTTGACCAGGAATCGAACCAGCAATCCCTTGGTGCTCTGGACCACACTCAACCAACTGAGCCACGCCGGCCAGGATTCTATCACGGGCTCTCGTTTTTAAATACAGTGGTACCTCGTGATACGAGTTTAATTCGTTCTGTAACCTTGAGGCATGGGAAACTATGAGACGCTCGAGTCTCGGTAAACTGGTAGGTTGTGTGCAGCCGGTCGATCCGCGAAATGACTCCTATCTCAAATGTTGCTCGTATTTCAAAGCAAAAATCGCTCCCTCGACGGCTCGTATCTCAAAAATCTCGTATGTTAGGGCACTCGTATCTCGAGGTACCACTGTATCTCTGAGTTCTGGGTGACGGCCTGGTGACTAGATGAGTGGACACGTGACGAGGCCGCTGGCAGTGAGGTCCAGATGTTGAAAGGAAAGCGTGCTGCTCCTGCTGGAGCACTAAGTGAAAACTCAGTTATCTCCCAGCACAAGGGCAGCGCCCTCCAGGAGGACCCGTGGCGGCTGAAGGGGCAGGGCCCTCGCAGACCGGGGTCATTAATAGTGGGCATTTACGGCCAAGAGATCCATCAAGTTCACCAATGCCGGCCACACAGCAAGTCCCAAAGAGGGCCGAGTTATACACACCTCTCAGTGTCCTGCTTGGTATTTAAAATATATTTTATTGATTTTTTACAGAGAGGAAGGGAGAGAGATAGCGAGTTAGAAACATCGATGAGAGAGAGACATCGATCAGCTGCCTCTTGCACGCCGCCTACTGGAGATGTGCCCGCAACTATGGTACGTGCCCTTGACCGGAATAGAACCTGGGACCTTTCAGTCCGTAGGCCGACGCTCTATCCACTGAGCCACACCGGTTTCGGCTGCTTTGTATTTCAATTATAACCGAAAGGAGGTCCATTCCCTTGGAGTTTCGCTCATTCACCTGCACATCTCAAGGCCACGCCCACTTTGCCGATGCTTAATTTCAACTTACGTGCACCCCTCCCTTCCCTTCAACACACACGCAACAGAGAAGCCCTCTGCACCTCCCAGTTCCCACTTCCGGGTGAACAACGCTGATAGGTTGGATGCAATGTAAAATGAAGTCATCCCTGGGTGTTTCATCGCGCCAAAAATCTCTTCACACCTCTCCGGCCCGAGCGAATCTGCAAGTTGCCGCTTCTCAGCTGGCCAGACTGCCATCAAAAGCAGACGTTTTTATCCGCGCGGTAACTGTACGTTTTAATTAATAAGCCTGGTGGCTCCTAATGGACCCGGGGCCTCTGTCCGATGGCTCCGTGCCCTTTGATATGTACTTACAGGCAATCGGGCAGTCTTTCTGATGTATTTTTAAAGAGCCACCCGTCGATGAGTAACGTTTCGGTATTAATATAACCACTTTGTTTAGATCAAGAGACATCAATAGCAGAAAACCCTCATTTATCTGCTAACGAACAGCTCCGTATAGATCCGTGACTGAAAGCTGCACGGGGCGTGTCCGCTCGGGCCCTGCCGATGGGGGGACTGGACTCCCCGCGATCGAGATGAAAGCTGGAGTCGGCCTTCCTCTCCCAGCGCCTGACACGAATGTTCCCGAAGAGAAGAGGAGCGGCTGCAGAGTGCAGGCCCGAGACCCCTCTGACAGGCCGGTATCACCAACACCTCACCTGATGAAAACATTTCATACTTCGGGAGCCCGAATTGCCGCCACTGCCGAGCGGAATGGCATAAAAAACGACGGTGCCATTCATTCTGGCTGGAGGTGGGGATGATCCCCGCTTTATCGCTGCTTGAAACGGCCGTGCGCCTCATAGATTTCCAGGGCCCGTTCATGCAAATGGATCGCTGCGAGGGGGACATGGCTGGGGCACCGTGGAGGCTGGCCATGAACCAGGATGGGGGTGGGGGTGTGGTTAGGACACAGGCTAAGTATTTCGCAAACAAACCGGAACTGTGAGTCCTTTTTGTTTTATTTCTCATTTAAATATACCTAGAAGGCGCGATGCTTCTGTCAAAGAGGTTGGTTTGAACAGCATCCTCTGGTTGTCCCCAGCATTGGCAGTTGGGGCTCACTGACCTTCAGGCAGTCGGTGTGTCAACAATTCCCATGCTGGGACCCCAAGCCAGATTTCTGCAAGGGTCACTTTGCTCTGAGCTGATGGCAGGAAATCCAGACGCTGCGAATGCTGCCCGAATGTGATTGAGATTTATGGAGAGCGGAGAGAGACAGCAGCTGGCCGGGCGCCTCGGCCTCGTCTCATTCTCTCTCCCCTGCCACGAGCCTGGACAATTAGACTGTAACTCCCCACCCAGCTGGAAGGGCCACAGATGGGAATGAAGATGCAGAGCACCGAGGTGATGCACCGTGAGGTCACAGGGTATGAGATCTACGCCCTCGGGGGGTGGAGGGGAGACTGGAGATGAATAGCCAGTATCCTAACCACCAAGGTTCTCTCCACTCCAGTGTGTTACGACCGACAGGTCTTTCCAGTGGCTTTGCTGGTCTGCATGCCGCTGCTCTGTGTAGTAGAACACCTGAATAGGGGCCCTGAATGACATTTCATGAAACCAAAATTTTTTTTTTCTGAACCTAAGACTCTCCTGGAGAGCCAGGCTCCCCCCCCCCCCACAGAATCTGACATTTAAAGTTTGTGGATCTAGGGTGGGAGTCAGAAATATCACCTCCACTCATTTCTCAGGGTCCTGCTACACCACAGTTTGAGAAACACTCCTGAAAGGAAACGGCTTCCTAGCAACTAAGTCCATTGATGAGATCAATGTGCTCTCTCCAAAGAATAAGTCAGTAATAATTTAGCTATAACAAGTGTTCTTTAATAATTCTACCACAACTCATTCGTTCACTTATTCATTCATTCATAATGTTGTTGTTTTTTTCATTCATAGTGTTGATGCTAACATTTATGATGTTTAGTACCAACCATATAAATTCTGCCTCTATTATTCCAAGACCAGTCTACCCAGTCACATTCAGTTCAAGTTAGTGAATATTATTGCCCTGGCTGGTTTGGGTCAGTGGATAGAGTGTCGGCCTGCGGATTGAAGAGTCCCGGGTTCATCCAGTCAATAGCACATGCCCAGGTTGTGGGTTTAATCCCCAGTAGGGGGGGGCATGCAGGAGGCAGCCAATCAATGGTTCTATATCACCCTCTCCATCCCTCTCTGAAATCAATAAAACATATATCTTTAAAAAGTTAGTGAATATTAACCAAATGGTTGGGTATAAATGTGCTGGTTACCTGTGAGGAATACAAGGTAAAAATTTGAGGAGCAAATATACTCAATGCTAGATATATATGAGATCTAACAGAAACTATTAGCTGGCAAAGGATGAACTACTTAAAAACAGTCCTGTGTCTACTGGCTACCCCCTTATAAAAAGATAAAATTATATTTTAAGGCATCCATACACAAAAATAAATTCTTAGTGGATGAAAGAATAAAATATGAAAAACAAAAGTTGAAAAATTTTAGGAAAAAGTAGCATATTATCTTTGTGACTTTGAGATGGGTAAGAAATATTAAAAGAAGATACATATATCTCCAAAGTATAAAGGAAAATTAACAAATACAGTATATTAAAATTTAAAACTTAGTTCAGAAAGACTCCAAAAACAAAATACAAAGGTGAACCACCACCCTAGCCGGTTTGACTCAATGGATAGAGCGTCGGTGTGCAGAAGAAAGGGTCCCAGGTTCGATTCCCGTCAAGGACATATGCCCGCGTTGCAGGCTCAGAGAATCTTTCTCATCTTTGTTGTTTCTATCTCCCTCTCCCTCTTTTTTCCTCTCTGAAACTAATAAAAATATATTTACAAAAAAGAAAAAAAAGGTGAGCCACAGACTAGGAAAGATACTTAAATTCACAAAATGAAAAAAGAATGATACCCAGAAATTATAGAGAAGTACTATGAATCAATATGAAAGAGAAATATAATGATGTGGTCAATAAGAGACTGTCAGGCATAAAGATATATTGCATGTCGACAGAATTCTACTCATGGGAAAAAAAAAGAATTTCAAGTTCAAAGGCCAAAAGGAGTGATATAAACTTTCTAACCATTGAGAAGAATTCTAGTAGTACATTATTTCAATGAATGCTAGTGAGAGTCAGATTGTGATATTATTTTCATCTCACTGTATTCTTTGAAAAGAGTGATCTTCAGTTTTATCTTGAAACATCTATATTAAAATAGTATGCAAATGAAATCCTTTCCAACGTCATAAAACAGGCTGGAATATTTTAGCTGCCAATTCAAATATGTATGCGGAATCACGGAGTTTCCCAAAATTCTCTTGGGGACTATCTGAGCAAAAGAGTTTGAAGACCCCAGCTAAAGAGAACCTCTCCTGTGGATGCATAACTATGAGATTTCATTGTCCATTATTTACTTCCAGTTAATAACTGTTCTAACCCAAGTGTCCACTGATGGAAGATAGGACAAGTAAACTATGGTACAGTCACACCACGAAGCGCTGTACTACACGAGGTGGTGGAAAGGAATAAACAAGAGGTATACATGCCGAGATGGATAAACTTCAAAACAATGTTTGAAAATGAGGCAAATGTATATATCGAATAATTTATTTTTAATATATTTTATTGATTTTTTTACAGAGAGGAAAGGAGAGGAACAGAGAGTTAGAAACATCGATGAGAGACATCGATCAGCCACCTCCTGCACGCCCCCTACTGGGGATGTGCCCGCAACCAGGATACATGCCCTTGACCGGAATCAAACCTGGGACCTTTCAGTCCAAAGGCCGACACTCTATCCACTGAGCCAAACTGGTTTCGGCTCGAATAATCTTTTTATAAATTAAAATATAAAATAGGTTTGTGCGTTTATATATTTAGTAAATATCCAGTATAAATGACCCCGATGAACACAAATCAAGAGGGGAATAGAACCCGGTATGTACAGAGAGCCGGATTTTGTGGGGGCACGGGATATATCATTTAGGATGCTTTCTTTAAACATGAATACCGAGTGTGTGTGTTTCTCCCTGTGCATGCCACATGATCCAGCACACTGCCAATAGCGGGGCCTTCCAACGTGAGTAGGTGTTGACAGGAGTAGAGGCACTTGCCGATCATTGCTATGCTGACTCACAGTTTGACATTTTTCCCACAGGCTAGTTCCTGGCTCTATCCTTTTCATCCTTGGTTCCTCCTCTCCTACTCACACACGTCAATCAGGCGGGGGCACACAGGCCACATTCACCCTGCTCTCCGTCCTCTGGTCCTGTGGTTTCATGACACATCGCTGGCGAGTGAGGGCAGTGGGCAGTGGGCGGACTTTGGAAGCCATGCCACTTCCTCCACTGGGCCATCTAGCAGTGACTTAGCAATACAGTGGTACCTCGAGATATGAGTTTAATTCGTTCCGTAACCTTGAGGCGTGGGAAACTATGAGACGCTCGAGTCACGGTAAACTGGTGGGTCGTGTGCAGCCGGCCGATCCGCGCGATGACTCCTATCTCAAATGTTGCTCGTATTTCAAAGCAAAAATCGCTCGCTCGATGGCTCGTATCTCAAAAATCTCATATGTTAGGGCACTCCTATCTCGAGGTACCACTGTAAATATATCCCACTCCAGCCAAACTAAATGCATGCTGTGGTTGACTCCTCCTTAGCCAGAGACTCAATTATCCGAGGCCCGGCCGACCCCACTGGCCACGGGGGCCGCACGTATGACTGAGAAAAGGTCAGAGTGGGCGGAGGCCGTGATCTTCACCAACTGCAGCTGAAGTCTGAATTTTACACAAACCACCTAATCATGTGAACACACGGCCGGAGCCTCTCTCTCCTAGGCCTGGGGATGAAAGGGCCAGTATCTCAAGTTTCATTAGCTTCCCAGTAAGTCCACCCCCTGGGGATCTGAGGAAGAGATCTGTAACGATTTAGTTGTGTGTGTGTGTGTGTGTGTGTGTGAGAGAGAGAGAGAGAGAGAGAGAGAGAGAGAGAGAGAGAGAGAAAGCGCGCGCTACCTCAGATGCAAATATGGCAACATGTTAAGATGTGATAAACCTGGGTTGGTGGGTACCTGTGTGTACATTTCTATTTCTGTTTACATTTGTTTGTAGGCTTGAAATAGTCCATGAAGATAAAGATGCAGAAACAGAGAAAAGGCTGAGCATGCTTGCATCCTGAAGTCTCCTGGAGAACAATCAGTGGAGAA